>ML398896.1:0-34620 GCA_005239525.1 Nicotiana knightiana | reverse complement strand
GGGGGGGGGGGGAGAGGTAGGGACATACAACCAAAAGCAAAACTTTATTCAAAATTTACATACAACGTCTTACAACAAAGCAAAACAATAGCAACAAGCAACACCAAAAGAAAAAAAAAATCAATCAAAGTACCACAAAACTTCACTTCGCCGCATCTCCACAATCATCGGAAGAAAGCTCGTCTTCAACCTCAACACCCCCATCGGCCTCCGGTGTCGCGAGATCATAGCCGCAGGCAAGGCGAGCCTCGCGCGCCTTCACGCGAGTGTCTTCAAAAGCGGCCTCAGTGATATTTCCCTCTGCCCAAAAGTCCTTATATACATCTCGTTTGGCCTCAGCATGGACTCACACCTCATACAAGTGGCGGGGTACAACAACAGAGGCGAAGTCTGGGGGACCTGAGCCAACAACTGTGCCTTCTTAGCTTCAAAAGCAGCCACTTTATCGCCCAGATTTGAGGCATCCCGCTCGAGCTCGCCGATCCGCAATTCGAGCCTTTCCTCCTTCATCGTGGTCGTCTCCTTTTCAGCCTCTCATTCAGATCTGAGGACGCGCATGGTATCTTCCGGCGCTGTCGCTGTAACGACCTGGCCGGTCATTTTGAGAGTTAGATCCCCGATCCTCTAATAACTGTTTTCCCTATATTTGTTTCTGCTATTGGGATTTTCTGGAGTGATTGGATGTGGAATTCAGAGTGTTTTGGGACACTTAGTCCCTAAATGTGAGTTTAAGTCTTAGAATTTGGATCGTAGTCAGAACTGCATGAAGACGATTTCAGAATGGAATTCCATCGACTCCGTTAGCTTCGTTGAATGATTTTGGGCTTAGAAGCGCATTCAGAATGTGTTTTGGAGGTCCGTAGTGGGTTTAGGCTTGAATTGGCGAAAGTTGGATTCTTGGCGATTTCGGCCGGTAGTGGAAATTTTGATATCGATGCCGAAATGGAATTCCAGAAGTGGCTGTAGGTTCATAGTGTCATTTTTGACATGTGTGTGAAGTTTGAGGTAATTCGGACTAGGTTTGATGTGTTTCAGCGTCATTTGTAGAATTTGGAAAATTCAAAGTTCCTTAGGCTTGAATCCGAGCTTAATTCATGTTTTTGATGTTGTTCGATATGATTTGAAGGCTCGACTAAGTTTGCATGGTGCTATAGGACTGGTTGGTATGTATGGTTGAGGTCCCCGGGGCCTTAGGTGTGTTTCAGATGCCCAACAGAATGAAATTTGAACTTAGGGAAAATCTGAGTTTTGCTAGTTCTGGTGTTTCGCACCTGCGATGGGTTTTCCACAGGTGCGGGACTGCATGTGCGGTCCTGGGGCCACAGATGCGAAAATCATTGGGCTGAAGAGGGCAGATTCGAGGGCAATTTCTCATTTTCACCCAAATTAGATTTTGAGTTCGAAAGAATGCGATTTTCTGAGGGTTTTTAAGAAGAAGTCAGAGGGTAACGATTCCTAACCCTATTTCGTGTATATTTCATCAATCTATTGTAGTTTTCTTCATTTAATCAAGGAATTTGAGTGAAAAAGTGGGGATTTGGGGAAAACGTTCCCCAATCGAATTTTTGAGTTTTGAACGGGTTTTAGGCATCGAAATTAGATAATATTTGGACGAGTGATCTCGTGAATGAATGGGTGTTCTAAATTGGTAACTTTTACCCGATTTCGAGTCGTGGGCCCGGGGAGACTTTTGGGCATTTTTCCTATTTGTATGCTTTAGCTTCGAATTAATTAGCTAAATTAGTTACTTGTAGTTATTTTACATTATGCAATTGGTTTGATTTGATTTGGACCATTCGGAGTCGGATACACGTGGCAAGAGCGTGATATCGGTTTAATTCGAGCAGTTCGAGGTAAGTGGCTTGCAAACCTTGTGTGGGGGAACTTCCCCTTAGGATGTCTAGTATGATTTGATGTGTGAGCACCGTGTACATGAGGTGACGAGTACGTACACGTGCTATTGTTGTAAAAATCCTGTTTTCCTTCTAAAATCATAAACTTTTTTCCTTTGTTGAACTGCACTACTATGTCTAATTGCTTAATTTAGATCAGGAAAATAGGCCTACGTGTCTTAAATGCCTATTTGAAATTCTTTTCAACTTGCTTAGGTAGATTCCTATTTCCCTTGATTGTGTTTAGTCTAAACCGTATAATTCGATGCCGTAACTGTCATGTCATCTTGAGCTGCATATTTACTTTGGGATTACGAACATATTCCGGGAGATCCCCCAACACTACATATTTACTTTGGGACTATAGACGTATTCCGGGGAGATCCCCCTGTTTTGCATATTTACTTTGGGACTACGGACGTATTCCCGGAGATCCCCCAGCACTGTATATTTATTTTGAGACTACAAACAAATTCCAGGAGATGCCCCTGTAGTGCATAATCATTTAGAAACTACGCGGGTATCCCAGTAGATTCCCTGTTGTGTTTACATGGTTCTGAGTCGAGGGCTCCCTTGACTGTTTATTTTGTGAATTTCTTTAATCGTTTTACCGTAAAATTTATTCATATCTTTTACTGATTTAATATTTATATTTTACTTCTGTAGGGCCCTGACCTGACCTCGTCACTACTCGACCGAGGTTAGGTTTGGCACTTACTGGGTACCATTGTAGTGTATTCATGCCCTTCTTGTACATGTTTTCGTGTGCAGATCCATGCACGAGCTATCAGCCTCGGCGTTAGTGCGTGCTTGCTGATTCTAGGAGACTTGAAGGTACTTCTGCTCGCGTCTGCAGATCCTCGGAGTCCCTTTCTATTCCCTCGCCTAGAGATTTTCATTGGTTTTCTTCAGACAATTTTTTATTGAGCTATGTAGACTTATAAAAGATGTGTTTTCACGATATTCTGGGTTTTGGGAGTTTAGTTTTGTGTATATGAGCCGAGTGGCACTATCCTTGTTATTTAAATTATACTATTTATCCTTGATCGTTGTGATTTCTTTAAATTTTTCCGCAACAATAGGCTTACCTGGTCGTAAACACTAGGTGCCGTCACGACACTTTTCGGAGGGTTAAATTGGGTCGTGACGTTGGTATCAGAAACCTAGGTTCATAGGAGTCATGAGTCACAAGGTGGTTGCTCGCGGATCGATGCGGAGACGTCCGTACTTATCTTCGGGAGGCTATGTAACTGTTAACAATAATCATACTTCTTTGATTTCCTTGTCGTGCGAGTTATTGACATCAATTTTTTTTTTCTAAAATTCTATTCTATTCTTTCTCACAGATGGTGAAGACCCGTACTGGGAGGACCGACGATCAGGCACCCGAGTCCCCTACCAGAGCCGAAAGAGACCGGGTTCGGGGTAGAGGACGACCACGCGATGCTGACCTAGCACCTGCGATATCTGCGTCAGAGGAGCCCCAACAGCTCGAGCTGGAGGGCCGGCACCGGAGATTCCTATTGCTAATCCATCCCTCCATGAGACTTTAGCTTAGTTCATGAGCATGTTTAGCACTTTAGCTCAGGCTGGCTACTTCCGATAGCTCCCGCTACATCTCAGGCCGGGGGAGGGGCACAGACTCCTGCAGCCTGCACTCCTAAGCAGAGGGTCCATGTTGATCAGGCCCCAGAGTTTATTCCTATGCCCCCAGTGGCTCTGGTTCAACATGGGACCAAGGTAGCTGCTTCCAAGGTAGAGCAACTCAGACTTGAGAGGTACAAGAAGTACCACCCACCTAATTTCAGCGGACTAGCTTCAGATGATGCTCTGGGTTTTCTTGAGGAGTGTCATCGTATCCTCCACACTATGGGCATTGTGGAGACGAGTGGTGTTTCTTTCACCACTTTCCAGCTGAGGGGAGTGACATATTAGTGGTGGCATGCCTATAAGCTGAGTAGTCCGGATGAGGTAGCCTCACTTATTTGGACTTAGTTTTTAGAGATTTTCTTGCGCGAGTATGTCCCTCAGAGCCTCAGGGATGCTTGGCGCACAAAGTTTGAGCAGCTGCGCCAGGGTGCTATGATTGTGTCAGAGTGTGTAATCCGTTTCAGTGAGTTATCTTGACATGCACCAGCTTTGGTTGCCATAGTCAGAGAGAGGGTTCGTCGCTTCATTGAGGGACTCCACCCGAGTATTCGTACAAGTATGGCCAAGGAGTTGGAGATGGATATCACTTATCAGCAGGCAGTGAGTATTGCCAGGAGAGTGGAGGGCATGTTTGCCCGGGACAGAGAGGAGAGAGAGGCCAAGAGGTCTCGAGAGACTGGTCATTATTCAGGAGCTCGTGCACCAACAACACGCTATGGTAGAGGTTTTTTGAGTCTCCCTGTTCATTCAGCTCTTCCAGCAGCCAGTGGTATTTCAGCCCCTCCAAGACCTCAAGAGCCCTATTATGCACCGCCCATATCTAGTATGCCTCCTGCTCGAGGTGCTATTACCGGCCATCCTAGCAAGCCAGGTCTGATTCAGTCTCAGCCGCCCCGTCCTCCGAGGGGTTGTTTTTAGTGTGGTGACACTCATCACATGGTTAGATCTTGCCCCAAAGCTAGGACGGGTGCACCTCCAAAGACATATCAGCCTCCACGTGCTCTACCGGGTCCTCCGGTCATTCTTCCAGCCCCAGCTGCCACCCCACCTTCCCAGGAAACTCGAGGTGGAGGTCGAGGATGTCAAGATTGCTCTAGAGGGGGAGGTCAGGCCAGGTACTATGCCTTTCCAGCCCGTTCAGAGGCCGTCGCTTTAGATTCAGTCATCACATGTATCGTCCCTGTCTGTCATAGGGATGCATCAATATTATTTGACCCAGACTCTACGCATTCATATGCGTCTTATTATTTTACTCCACATTTGGGGATATCTCGGGGTTCTTTGAGTTTCCCCATTATGTATCTACTCCTCCGGGATATTCTCTTGTTGTGGACCGCGTATATCAGTCGTGTTTGATCGTTCTTAGTGGTTTTGAGACCATAGCCGGTTTGTTATTACTCAGTATGGTAGATTTTGATGTTATCTTGGGCATGGATTGGTTGTCGCCCCATTATGCTATTCTTGATTGTTACGCTAAGACCATGACGCTGGCTATGCCAGGCTTACCGCGATTAGAGTGGAGGGGTACCTTAGAGTATACTCCCCGCAAGGTCATTTCATTTCTTAAGGTTTAGCGAATAGTTGAGAAAGGGGGTGATGCATATCTGGCCTATGTGAGAGATGTCAAAATTTATACCCCTACAATTGAGTCAATTCTAGTAGTGATGGACTAACCTGATGTATTTCCAGTTGATCTTCCGGGCATGCCGCCCGACAGAGATATTGATTTCGGCATTTACTTGTTGTTGGGCACTCAGCCCATATCTATTCCTCCTTACTGTATGGATCCTCTTGAGTTGAAGGAGTTGAAGGAGCAGTTGCAGGAGTTGCTTGATAAGGGTTTCATCAAGCCTAGTGTATCACCTTGGGGGGGGGGGTGCTCTGGTCTTGTTTGTGAAGAAAAATGATGGTTCTATGCGTATGTGTATTGACTATCGGTAGTTGGACAAGGTTACAGTGAAGAACAGGTATCCTTTGCCTCGCATCGATGATTTATTTGATCAATTACAGGGTGCCAGGGTGTTTTCCAAGATTGACTTGCGTTCTGGCTATCATCAGTTGAAGATCTGAGAGTCGGATATCCCGAAGACTATTTTCAGGACCAGATATCGTCATTATGAGTTTCTTGTCATTGGGCTAACTAATGCCCCAGCAGCTTTTATGCATTTGATGCACAGTGCGTTTCGGCCTTATCTTGATTCTTTTTTCATTTTATTCATTGACTACATTCTGGTATATTTTCGGTCTAGGAAAAATCATGAGTAGCACCTGAGGACCGTGCTTCAGACTTTGAGGGAGAAGAGATTATATGCAAAATTTTCTAAATGTGAATTCTGGCTTGATTCGGTGGCATTCTTGGGCCACGTAGTATCTTGTGATGGGATCAAGGTAGATCCGAAGAAGGTGGAGGCAGTGCAGAGTTGGCCTAGACCATCATCAGCTACGGAGATCCGTAATTTTCTTGGTTTGGCGGGGTACTACTGTCGCTTTGTAGAGGGATTTTCATATATTGCAGCACTTATGACCGGGATGACCAGAAGGGTGCTCCGTTCAGGTGGACCGAGGAGTGTGAGGAGAGCTTTCATAAGCTAAAGACAGCTTTGACTACAACCCTAGTATTAGTATTGCCTACAGGTTCGGGGTCTTACACTGTCTATTGTGATGCCTCGAGGATTGGCCTTGAAGCGGTATTTATGCAGAACAGTAGGGTGATTGCCTACGCGTCTAGACAGTTGAAGGTGCATGAGAAGAATTATCCTGTCTATGATCTCGAGTTAGCAGCTATTGTTCACGCCTTGAAGACCTAGCGTCATTATTTGTACAGTGTTCCTTGTGAGATCTACGCTGATTACCAGAGTTTGCAGCACTTGTTCAAGCAAAAAGACCTTAACTTGCATTAGCGGAGGTGGTTGGAGCTACTTAAAGATTATGTTATCACTATATTGTACCACCTGGGGAAGGCCAATGTAGGGATCGGCGCCTTGAGTCGCCGGGAGGAGACTTTGGGAAGTTTGGCATATCTTCCGGCAGTTGAGAGGCCCGTAGCCTTGGATGTCCAAGCCTTAGCCAGTCAGTTCATGAGATTGGATATTTCAGATCCTAGCCGGGTATTAGCTTGTGTGGTTGCTCGGTCCTCTCTTTATGACCGTATCAGGGAGCGCCAGTATGATGATCCACACATTCTAGTTCTTTAGGATAGGGTTCGACGAGGTGATGCTAAAGATGTGACTATCGGTGATGATGGCGTGATGAGGATGCAGGGACAAATCTGTGTGCCCAATGTAGATGGGCTTCGGGAGATGATTCTTGAGAAGGCCCACAGCTCGCGATACTCATTTATCCGGGTGCCGCAAAGATGTACCAGGATTTGAGACAACACTATTGGTGGAGGAGAATAAAAAAAGATATAGTTGGGTTTGTGGCCAAGTGTCTCAACTGTCAGCAGGTAAATATGAGCATCAGAGACGGGGTGGATTGCTTCAGAGGTTAGAGATCCCAGAGTGGAAGTGGGAGCGAATCACCATGGACTTTGTAGTTGTACTTCCACGGACTTTGAGAAAGTTCGATGCTATTTGGGTGATCGTGGATCAACTGACCAAGTCAGCTCATTTTATCCTAGTGTTGACCACTTATTCTTCAGAGAGATTGGCTGAGATTTATATCAAAGAGATCGTCCGCCTTTACGGTATCCCAGTATCCATCATTTCATACAGAGGTACACAGTTCACATCACGGTTCTGGAGAGCCGTACAACAAGAGTTAGGTACTAGGGTGGAGCTGAACACAACCTTTCACCCTCAAACGGATGGGCAATCCGAGCACACGATCCAGATTCTTGAGGATATGCTTCGTGCTTGTGTGATGGAGTTCGGAGGGTCATGGGACCAGTTCTTTCCACTTGCATAGTTTTTATACAACAACAATTACCAATCCAACATTCAGATGGCACCGTATGAGGCTTTGTATGGTAAGCAGTGCCGGTCCTTAGTGGGATGGTTTGAGCCAGGCTAGGACCGATTGTTGGGTACAGATTTGGTCCAGGATGCCCTGGATAAGGTGAAGGTGATTCAGGATAGACTTCGCACGGCCCAGTCCAAGCAGAAGAGTTATGTAGACCGGAAGGTTCGTGATTTGGTATTTATGGTTGGAGAGCGGGTCTTGCTTCGGATATTGCCTATGAAGGGCATCATGAGATTCGGGAAGAAGGGAAAGTCGAGTCCGAGGTTCATTGGTCCTTTTGAGATATTGCGGCATGTTGGGGAGGTTTATTATGAGCTTGACTTACCTCCCAGCCTAGAAGGAGTTCATCCAGTATTCCACGTTTCTATGCTCTAGAAGTATCACGATGATCCGACTCATGTATTGGATTTCAGTTCCGTCCAGTTATACAAGGATCTATCTTATGTTGAGGAGCCAGTAGCCCTTTTGGACAAGCAAGTCAGAAAGCTCAGGTCAAAGAATATTGCTTCAGTAAAGGTCCAGTGAAGGGGTCAGCCGGTCGAGGAGGCGACTTGGGAGACTAAGCAGGATATCCGCAGCCGTTACCCTCATCTCTTCACAGCTTCAGGTATGTATCTATACTCATTCGAGGAAGAACGATTGTTTTAAGAGGGGTAGAATGTAACGACCCGGCTGGTCATTTTGAGAGTTAGAGCCCCGATCCCCTAATAACTGTTTTCCCCACATTTGTTTCTACTATTGGGGTTTGCCGGAGTGATTGGTTGTGGAATTCGGAGTGTTTTGAGACACTTAGTCCCTAAATGTGAGTTTAAGTCTTAGAATTTCGACCGTAGTTAGAACTTCATGAAGACGGTTCCGGAATGGAATTCCGTCGATTCCGTTATCTCCGTTGAGTGATTTTGGGCTTAGGAGCGCGTCCAAAATGTGTTTTGGAGGTCCGTAGTGGGTTTAGGCTTGAATTGGCGAAACTTGGATTCTTGGCGATTTCGGCAGGTAATGGAAATTTTGATATCGATGCCGAAATGGAATTCCAAAGTGGTTGTAGGTTCGTAGTGTCATTTGTGACCTGTGTGTGAAATTTAAGGTCATTCGGACTAGGTTTGATGTGTTTCAGCGTCGTTTGTAGAATTTGGAAAATTCAAAGTTCCATAGGCTTGAATCCGAGCTTAATTTATATTTTTGATGTTGTTCGATGTGGTTTGAAGGATCGACTAAGTTTTCATGGTGTTGTAGGACTGGCTGGTATGTTTGGTTGAGGTCCCGGGGGCCTCGGGTGTGTTTCGGATGCCCAACGGAATGAAATTTGTCTTGGGGAAAATTTGAGTTTTGCTAGTTCTGGTGTTTCACACCTGCGATGGGTTGTCCGCAGCTGCGGGATGCAGATGCGGAAATCACTGGGCTGAAGAGGGCATATTCGATGGTCATTTCTCATTTTCATCCAAATTCGATTTTGAGCTCGGGAGAAGGCGATTTTGCGAGGGTTTTTAAGAGGAAGTCAGTGGGTAACGATTCCTAATCCTATTTCGTGTATATTTCATCAATCTATTGTAATTTTCTTCATTTAATCAAGGAATTTGAGTGAGAAAGTGGGGATTTGGGGGAAAAGTTCCCCAATAGAATTTCTGAGTTTTGATCGAGTTTTAGGCGTCAAAATTAGATAATTTTTGCACGAGTAGTCTCGTGAGTGAATGGGTGTTCTAAATTGGTAACTTTTACCCGATTCCGAGTCGTGGGCTCGGGGAGACTTTTGGGCATTTTCCCTATTTTTATGCTTTAGCTTCGAATTAATTAGCTAAATTAGTTACTTATAGTTATATTTACATTATGGAATTGGTTTGATTAGATTTAGTCCATTCGGAGTCGGATACTCGTGGAAAGAGCGTGATATTGGATTGATTTGAACCGTTCGAGGTAAGTGGCTTGCCTAACCTTGTGTGGGGGAACTTCCCCTTAGGATGTTTGGTATTATTTGATGTGTGTGCGCCGTGTACATGAGGTGACGAGTACGTACACGGGCTATTGTTGTAAAAATCCTGTTTTCCTTCTAAAGTCATAAACTGTTTTCCTTTGTTGAACTGCACTACTATGTATAATTGCTTAGTTTAGATTAGGAAAGTAGGTCTACGTGTCTTAACTGCCTATTTGAAATTCTGTGCAACATGCTTAGGTAGATCCCTATTTCCCTTGATTGTGTTTAGTCTAAACTGCATAATTCGATGTCGTAACTATCATGTCATCTTGAGCTGCATATTTAATTTGGGACTACGGACGTATTCTGGGAGATCCCCTAACACTGCATATTTACTTTGGGATTACGGACGTATTCCGGGAGATCCCCCTGTATTGCATATTTGTTTTGGGACTATGGACGTATTCCAGGAGATCCCCCAGTATTGCATATTTATTTTGGGACTACAGACGTATTCCGGGAGATCCCCCTATACTGCATAATCATTTCGGAACTACGAGACGGTATCCCGGTAGATTCCTTATTGTGTTCACTTGGTTCTGAGCCGAGGGATCCCTTAACTGTAGATTTTGTGAATTTCTTTAATCGTTTTACCGTAAAATTTATTCATATCTTTTACTGCTTTAATCTCTATATTTTACTCTGGTAGGGCCCTGACCTGACCTCGTCACTACTCGACCGAGGTTAGGCTTGGCACATACTGGGTACCATTGTGGTGTACTCATGCCCTTCCTGCACATGTTTTCGTGTGCAGATCCAGGTACGAGCTATCAGCCTCAGGGTTAGTGCGTGCTTGCTGATTCCAGGATTCCAGGAGACTTCAAGGTACTTATGCTCGCGTTCGCAAATCCTCGGAGTCCCCTTATATTCCCCCGCCTAGAGATTTTCTTTGGTTTTCTTCAGAAAACTTTGTATAGAGCTATGTAGACATAGAAACTTGTGTTTTCAAGATATTCCAGGTTTTGAAAGTTTATTTTTGTGTATATGAGCCGAGTGGCACTAACCTTGTTATTTAAATTATACTGTTGATCCTTGATCGTTGTGATTTCTTTAAATTTTTATGCAACAATAGGCTTACCTGATCGTAAAGACTAGGTGCCGTCACGACACTTTTCGGAAGGTTAAATTGGGTCGCGACAGCCTCCCTCGCCACAACCACCACCTGGACCCCTTCGACCCTCTCTAACTCTACCACCTTCCTCTCCAAGTCTGCCACCTTTTCATTCCATTCCTCGCTCAGACTAGCAACTCTGGTGGCATTCTGCTCGAGCTCGGCTCGCAAAGATGACACCGTCTCCTGAAGGTGCTCGCACTCAGTCGCGACACCCTTGCCCACCTCAAGCTCCTCGTCTTTAACTCTATTCAACCCTTCAAGCTTACTACATCTGCGGATAGTCCGTATCAGGTCCTAGTCCTTTTTCTCCAGTTCCTCCCTGAGAGACCGAGTATCACCACCCGTTCTAAGTTGCATGTGCATATCTCGGCACCTGTTGCGATACCGGCTGTATTTCGCGGCCATCTTCAAAAAGATTTTGGCCTGCGTCTCAGCCCGGCGAGCGCTTTTAATCTCCAACATGTAAGTTTAAAGCAAAAAAAAAAAATAGAAGAAGAGTCAGAAAAAACGAAGGACACAAGACAAAGGAAGTAAAGACAAAAAACTCACCCTTAAGGCCATTCCGGCCACACTGTGTGACAAGCCAGAGTCGTTAATCTCCCGGAGAGACCTCCTTTTGGCGGTGGAACATAACAGGTCGAATTGCTCCACCAAATCCACCGTATCTTGCAATAGGTTAAAGTCCGACGGGATTTCGAGCACACGGGAAGGACCACCCGCTCTCACATACTGGTAAAGCTTTCTTCAAACACCCTCATATCCTTAGGATCAATGTCCGATTCAGACTCGTAATCGTCTACCAGCACGCCCTTCAATCTATTACCGGCCGGAGATGAGGTACGAACCTACTGAGACGTTGAGGGTCCACTCAGAATAACTGTGGTAGCTGCCGAGCTCTGCCCTGGCGCCACTACGGCCTCTTCCTTTCCCGAACCTAAAAATGCTTCCACTCCCTGGGCGACCTCTCCCTCATTTCCAAACACCGTCTTAACAGGATAAGCCCTCAAGGGCGCATAAATCAAAGGCGTCCCTTCTGACGTTATCCTCCGCCTCTTTGACGAGGTCTCTTCGCCAACACTATGAGAGATTTCGCCCGCCAAACGGACCATGGGGGCCAGAGAGTCTAAGCAAGGAATAATCTCTGTACGACCAGATCCGGATGTAGACTCAGCCTGCAAAATAGTCCAATTCTGAGTACCTTTATCAGTATTTGACAGAGTAAGGGCCTGGCAGAAGAAGCCGGTTGACGGGAAGCAAGAGAAGGGGCCCTCACCCTTCTCGCCCCTCTCCGACCTGTCAATATGACATACAACCAAATGTAAATACAAGGCAAAGAAAAATACAAGGTGAAGGGTAAAACAGTTAAGGCCAAGACAAGGTGACTTACCGACAGAAGGTTTACGCCCAAACCTCTCGTGGAAACGTGCCCATGCGTGAATTTCCACCGTGTGAGGCAGAACTGAGCTCACCCACCTGCGAATATTGCTAACTTGCGGAGGGGGTAACCTCTCGGCTGTGACAACACAAAACAAACAAACAAACAAAAAACAACGACAACAATCAATCGAGGAGATCACGAGATGAAAACAACCGATCAATGTTGTAAAAAAGGAAAAGGGAGGAAATACCTATTTGTGAAGTTCCACGTCTTGGGGAATCCGGCGGGGTTAGACACAACGTGTTTCGTGCGGACATAAAAGAAGATCTCCCAGAAGTGGAGATTGGACTTATCATCCATTCCGATCACCAGACTCTTAGTACCATGGTGGCAAAGGTGCAACATGGTGCCCCTATGAAAGCTGGGGACGAAGAGATGCAACAAGTGTTGAAGGGAAACCTCACGGTTGGCCAACTCAGCATACTTGTTGAGCATCAATAAAAGTTTGTATATGTATGGGGTGAGCTGGTCCGGGCACACCTCGTAGAAGCGGCAGAAGTCCGCCGCTAGTGAGGAAAAAGGAAGTGTGTACCCAATAAGAAAAAGGGCACGCGTAGAGCGCGCAGTACTCTGGGTGGTGTAAGTGAACTATATCGCCTCCCGCCGGAACAAGTTCGATATGCTCAGGGATTCTCATTTAACTTTGAATGCTGCGAGCGCCGCATCATCCATCGTAGAAAGCACGGGTGCAGGCTCATCTTCAACGGCGCTGTTAAGTCTGTCCTTAGCTTCCCCGGGCGGGGCACCACCTCATCTACCGTCGGAAAACTCTCGTCTTCTGCCAAACTCGCTTCCTCTTCGAGAGAAAGCATGACATTTTCTGGCACCGGAGCATCAGCGACTTGGTCAGGTTTAGAAGAAGTACTGGCCATCGCTTCGAATGGTTACACATATCATGGATATAAAGAAAGAAGGTTAACGATTTTTTCGGTGAAAAAAGAAATGTGAACTGGGAGGGAAGAGCAAATGCTTTTAAGATCTTCTTGAGAACGTTTTGAGAAATGCTACATTCGAATGAGGAATTCTTCTATTTATAGAGACATAAATACGCCAGCTTGAGAAATGAAGCGCCGCCTTTTTCAAAAAGTAATGGGAGAGGCACGAGAAACGATGCAACACACAACGAACGTGTGCCATAACGACACCTGACGAATTTAATGTCATTTCAACTGACACAATGATCTGATGAATTTCTCGAAACTTCACATCGTCGCCCCACTGAGAAATGCTCGCCCATCGCCCAAAACACTCATATTTCTCAAAGTGTTCGAATTGACGAGGTCCGCCCATCGTGCTCGCCCAAAGGCGACCCTAATAGGCGGAGGGACTAATTGTATGGGTCGAAATCTGACCACGTGAGAATAGCCTCAAAAAGGGAATGGAAAGAAGGTAATTAAGCCATGATTGTGCACACAAGACACCATAACGACGAGCATCACGGCCACGGCCGAAGTCGAATCATCAGAAGTCCTTTACGGTGTAGCAGATGCTATGACGCTTAGGGAGGTCGACCCGAAATGCCAACAACATCTTATAGTACACTGTCAAGGACTGTTGGGTAAGGGATAACACCTAGTATATATACAAGTTAAGAGAATGACACCGTCCGACTCTCTTCTTCTTTTAGAACTCTCTAAGAGGAATCCATGGACAACTCGAGAGAAGGTCCACAACCTTGTCCACGTCTTACACTACAAGAAATTTGATTTTTAACGACCATTTCTTAACGAAGGGACAGAAATCTGGTCGTTATAAGTGTACTTATAGCAACAAAAAATTTTTCCAATCGTTGAAACTAATTTCCAGCTCAATATTAGCGAGGGGATAATATTCGGCCGTTAAAATAAAACATAGCCCGTCGTTAAACAATTATTATTAATGAAAAAGTGGCGCTAACTTTTCCCTCTTTTTTTTCATCTCCGCCAAATCTCCCACCTTCCCCCCCCCAAAAAAAAGAATTGAAAAAACCCTAACTCCTCTGTTTTGAATGCTTAGAACTCAGCGAAAAAAACCCCATTATCAAAAAATTGCAACTACGATTTTTCCATCTCCCCAAATCCAAAGAAAGGAAAAAACCCTAAGCTTCTCTAACAACGACTTTGTTTTGAATGATTACTCAACAAAGAAAAAAAAAACCCATTGACAACAGCGAAGGAAGGAAAAAAATCTGCAACTACGAAGTTAAATTCAGCGAAACTGTTCGTCACCTCTATTGACACCAACTGCTCATCTTCGAGTTTCTTCTCATCAAGGTAAGGTTCAAAATTATACCCTTTTTTATGTGAATTGATTGATATTTTCGCTAGAAAAAGGCATATGAACTAGGAGAAGGGATGACTAGTCACTGATAGGACGCCATTGAGATAGCCATCATTAATTAATCAGCCCAACTCTTCGACACGCTGCACTGTTTTAATTTGATTTTGTCTTAGATAAGCTTCAAATATGATGTTTCAAAATTGGGGATAGTTGTGTAATCCCGCAGATGAACCTTTTAATTTCACTGACCTTTTTTATTTTTTCTCTCCCCTCATGGATTACAGAAAAGAAGAATTTGTTTCAAAAATTTGCCTAAAGAAGTGAGATTCCCACAGATTGATATCATGTCATTCAATAGCAACCACTATTTTAACTATATTTTTTCCAGATTTAAAGAAAAAATATGTAACTGATCATAATGTGCTCCTTTATCTTAGACAGCAATATTGGAAGGCCAAAATTCTTGACTCCTTTTTCAATATGTTGGTAAGAATACATTAGCTAATTATATATATCAAGAGGAAGAAAAAAGAGTTGTATTAGTTTGCCATTTGCTTCGTCTGCCATTTGATTCATTCTATATTTAGTGAGAGTTGATAATAATCACATCCTAAATCCCAAAATGACATTATGTCAAATATAAGATAAAATAAAAAAATATGAAGAGATAGGCTCCGGATGAGGCACTTGCATATGCCAAAAAAGAGATTGAGAATACCCCACTAGTTAGAGATGATCAGGGCTTGCATACTCCTCCGTTCAGGAATGTATCCGCCTTTAAAAAGTATTTGATTATATAGATAGCTTATTTTCTTGGTTATGATGATATCATTCGATATGATGTTACTGAGTGAATGTGTTTGTTTTTGTTTGCTGGAATATGTACTCAGATATGACATATTTCTGTTTGTGATTCTAAAATTGAGTAATTAACAATCCACACTGTCAATAAGCCTAACAATCATAACATCATTATGGTTTCCTGTTTTGCAAGGTCTAGTTGTTAAAGCAGTAGCTGACATGTCATTAACAAAGAATCTAATACGAAAACCAAGAAATTGAAGTTTTTATGAATTTCAACCTGTGGGCCATAGAAAAAGCTAGAATATTGGTTAGAGTAGTTAAATGAACATATCGTTTATATTAGCAATTCAAAAGTCTCTCTACCCACTATCTTATAACTGCTTGGGCCAAGTCTTGTGAGATACAATTGTAAATGTTATTATGACTTCAGATTTTGCTTTCTGTACATTGACTGTGAACCATTGGCTATTGAAGCTTTTTCTATGAAGCTTATCTTTGTAATGTGTTTCCATGTTTTCAAAATTAGTTTTTTTTCTTTAAACAAAATTAGTGCTTGAGCCGAAGGTCTATCGGAAACCGCCTCTCTACCCCTTGGGGTCGGGGTAAGGTCTACGTACACTCTACCCTCCCCAGAACCCACTTGTGGAATTTTACTGGGTTGTGGATTTCTTAATCTGTGTGAAAACAGCCAAAAAATTACTTATTTTGGATCGAAGAGAGTACTTGTTATTGATTTACTGTAGGACTATGGAGCTGTAGTTACTTTGACTTCATTCGCATTTGGTGGTTTGCGTCATGTATTATTACCTTAATGTTCAAGTGCTTTGAGCTATTATACTTAAAATTTAAAGCATAAATTGTCTGATTCTATGGCGAGGTCTGCTGGTTAATTGTTTATTTCAGTCTAATCAATTGTTGATTTTCAATCTTGGCCTCCCATCCCTTTTATATACGATGGCCTGCTCGATTGATTTTTTTTGTGAAACTTGTTTCTTGTTTTGAACTATACAAATTTGATCATAGGTATGAGATATGAGAATTGGCTAAGTCGTAAGTGAACCTTAGGTGAACTTGTAGGATAGTTGCATATCATGTGTGCGAAATTCACCAGTATAGTATTGTGCGAAAGTAGATTGACTAATATTCGTTGGTAAAGGTGACTAATATGTTTTTGTTCGCTTATGTTCATTTTTTGTTCATTGTTATACTAATATGTTTTGGTTGAGTTTATATGTATATTAATTTTGTGCATGCACCGGATTATGGCGCCTAATAAGCAATGGATGAAATTTATTCATGATCGACTTTATAACACTTACATACTTGACGTGGAGAAATTTATGGATTATGCTTTTAAAAGATTGTGAGAAACACGTGAAATACGTTGTCCATGCGTCAAATGCTGTAATGCAATTTCAGGAACACGTGAGCTGGTTAGGTCACATTTAATAGTACACAGAATAGTCCAAAATTATATCCTTTGGTATCACCATGGTGAGAGATTAGGTGAGTCATTTTCAGATTATGAATTTATAGATGATACTATCATTGAAGAGGGTGATGGTGAAGATGAAATACATGAACTTTTAAGAGATTTATATCCCAATTTTGAAGGAGACAATATGAACACTGATGGTGATGGGTTGTTTGAGGAGGAACCAAATATTGAAGCAAAAAGATTTTATAGGATCTTAAAAGATTTTGAGCAACCATTATACCAAGATTCAAAAGTTTCTAAACTTTCTACTTTGGTAAAGTTGCTCCATATCAAAAGTATTGGTAATTGGAGTAATGCGTCATTTACAATATTGTTGAAGCTCTTGAAGGAAGATTTATTGCCGGATGGATCAAACTTGCCAGATTCATATTATGAAGCAAAGAAGATAATTCGGCACCTAGGGATTTCTTACAAAAAGATTGATGCATGTAAAAATGATTGTATGTTATACTGGAAGGATGATAAGTCTCTTGAGTCTTGCAAAGTTTGTGGTGCATCTAGATGGAAGGAGGATAAACGTAGTGGAAAAACCAAATTTAAAAGTGGGAAAAAGATACCATACAAGATTTTACGTTATTTTCCTGTAAAGCCAAGACTTCAAAGATTATTTATGTCCTCAAAAATATCTTCTCTGATGAGATGACACCATGACAAAAGGGTTGATGATGGAATAATGAGGCACACAACTGATTAAATAGCGTGGAAAACGTTTGATGAACTTCATCAATCTTTTGCATTCGAGCCTCGTAATGTTCAACTTGGACTTGCTAGCGATGACTTTCAACCATTTGGAAATTCCAAAACTCCATATAGCATTTGGCCTGTGGTACTTATTCCTTATAATTTACCACCTTGGCTATGCATGAAGAAACAAAATTTTATTTTGTGGATGATCATTCCTGGTCCTGAGAGTCCTGGAGATGCTATTGATGTTTATCTCCGGCCTTTGATAGAGGAATTAAAAGAATTGTGGGAATCTGGAGTAGAGATATTTGATGCGTCAACTAAGCAAAATTTTATATTACATGCATCTTTACTATGGACCATTAATGACTTTCCCGCATATGCAAATTTGTCTGGATGAATTACAACGGGAAAACTAGCGTGCCCATGTTGCAATAGTTCAATTAGGCTACAAAATTGTAAAAAACAATGCTATATGGGTCATAGACGCTTTCTTCCTCTTAATCACAAATGGAGGAATGATAAAGCGTCATTTGATGAAACTAAGGAGCGAAGATTACCAACAAAACAGTTGTCTGGTGATGATATACTTGATCAAGTGGCTGATTTGGATGGGTTACAATTAACAAAGGATCCAAAGAAGAAGATTAAAATTTCACATGAGAGTAGGGGTGATAATTGGAATAAGAAAAGTATTTTATTTGATCTCCCATATTGAAAAACTCTTTTATTGCGGCATAACTTAGATGTAATGCACATTGAGAAAAATATATGTGATAATATTTTGGGGACAATCTTAAATATAAAAGGAAAAACAAAAGACACCATAAACATTCGGTTGGATTTGCAAGCAATGAACATTAGGAAAGAATTGCATCCAATAAAAATTGGGGATAAAAATGACTTACCAACAACATGTTACACATTATCTCCTGAAGAGAAGCATAGGTTTTTTAGTTTCTTGAAGAACTTAAAGTTCCCAGATGGATTTTCATCAAATATTTCCCAGTGTGTCAACCTTAAAGATAGCAAAATTTCAGGTTTAAAAAGTCATGATTTCCATGTTCTTATACAACATTTAATCCCACTTGCTCTACGAGGTATGCTATGTTAATCTGTGTGTGAACCGCTTATTGAGTTGTCTTTATTTTTCAACGTGCTTGGATCAAAATGTTTAAGTGTGGATGAATTAGAGCAGATAGATGCCCAAATCTCAATAACTGAGTGCAAGCTAGAAAAAGTCTTCCCTCATACATTTTTTGATGTCATGGAGCACTTGCCAATTCATTTAGCTAATGAAGCTAAGATTGCTGGACCTTCTCAATATCGATGGATATATCCAATGGAGCGACATATATACTTTATGAAATCATTTATTCGTAATAGGGCTTGTGCAGAAGGTTCTATTGCAGAGGGATATTTAGCAAGTGAATGTATGACCTTATGTTCAAGCTATATACATACAATGGAAACAAAGTTCAATCGCCTTGAACGAAACTATGATGGTGGTATTATAGAATCTGATGGAGGTTTAACAATTTTTTGTCAACCCGGACGAGCTTTAGGAGGTGGCAAACAACACAAACTTGATTCAAATGAACTGGAGCAAGCAAATTTTTATATTTTGAAGAATTGTGATGAAATTCAACCATTTCTCGAGTAAGTAATGACTTGTTTCAATAATTTACTTTTATATACCTTCTCTATCATTTTTCATTAAAATGACATGTTGTTATGCTTTAATTATTTGTAGAGAGTTTTCGCTAACTCCAGTTGATACATCTCAAGAAAATTCTGACAGGCAATTCATTAGTTGGTTAAAAGAAAAGGTGAGTTCTAGTTAATATTAATATTTTTCAAACCAAGTATGTAAATATTATTTGCTAAACCATATGCTTGATCTTTATAGGTTGCGGGATTACACAAATGCAATTATAGTAAGAAAATGACAGATTTGCTCTCATTGTCACGTGGTCCCACGACATACGTGACAAGTCATCGTGGCTACCTTATTAATGGATATAGGTTTCACATGTAAGATTATGATAAAGGCCTGAGAACTCAGAACTGCAGGGTGGTTGCAGTTGGAGAGACAGACGAAGAGAATAAGAACATTGATTACTATGGAGTATTGACAGATATACTAGAATTGCAGTTTATTGGTTGGGGAAGAATAGTTTTATTCCGATGTGCGCGGTTTGATGTGTATGACCAAGAAAATGGAGTTAAAATAGATGAATATGGCTTTGTAAGTGTTAACCGCCAGCGATTTCTGAAAACAACTGGGCCTTTTGTATTAGCCAACCAAGCATCACAAGTTTTTTACGTTGACGATCTTTCCGATAAAGGTTGGCATGTCGTACGAAAGGTTCAACCTTGTGATATTTATGAGGTTTTGCAAGAAAGTATTGATGATTTAGAGGAGTTAGATAATTCTTCACGACTTAAAAGGAAAAGAACTCATGAAGGTTTTGATATTTATCAACTCCTTTATTAAATTAGGCAACTCGCTTGTGAAAAGGAAAGTTTCTTACTGGATTCCATTTGATGTAAAAGTTCAAGAAAGATTTTTAAAACTATACCAGTGGATTTTCTCTTAACTTATTATATGTTCTTATATAATGAATCTGACTTGCTAAATATTTGTTTATCTCCAGGTTTCTATGCGTTATGTTTCTGTAAATTATCTTTATTACTGTTGTCTATGGTCATCTAGCTTCCTAGCTTCTTTCAAAGACATTGATATGTTCATATATGATAAAACTGACATGATAGACATCTGTTGCTCAATATTTTTGTGCTAGGTTGACATGAATCCATCAAAATATTAGAAGTCTAAAATGGAATCAAGTTCGAATACTGTTAAGCATGTGTACGTTCCACCTGGTACCTTGGCAATGGGACGAGGGCAGAGCTTTAGAGCATTGGGTTCTGTAAGAGCAAATACTGAACAATGAGGTTTGATTGGAAAAAGTAAAGCTTTTAATGTATTAGCTTATGATCTGAATAAGCGAACTCATAATGATGGTCTCGCACCTCCTGGTTTTGATAAAATATTGGAAGGTGATACTTCCTTTCCTCATGAAGAAGAAGAGATGCTGGGGACTCTAAGAAGTGAAATAAGTATTTTATTATCTCAAGCTATAAGTTTTTTTTTGTTTTTATTGTATAAGAACTATTTTTATATTTGACTTAAATTGGAGTTTGCAGGGCTATGTGAATCTGAAAAGGTAAAAAGCTTGAGAGGAGTGAATAGGTGTAAAAATGTTGCAGGACTCAAAATTGGAGAAAATGTTGTGCCTCCTGATTTTGATCAAATATTGGAAGGTGATATTTCCTTTCCTCATGAAGAAGAAGAGATGCTGGGCACTCATAGAAGTGAAATAAGTATTTTATTATCTCAAGCTATAAGTTTTTTTTGTTTTTATTGTATAAGAACTATTTTTATATTGGACTTAAATTGGAATTTGCAGGGCCATGTGAATTTGAAAAGGTAAAAAAACTGAGAGGAATGAATAGGTGTAAAAATGTTGTAGGACTCAAAGTTGGAGAAAATGTTGTGCCTCCTGGTTTTGATCAAATATTGGAAGGTGATACTTCCTTTTCTCATGAAGAAGAAGAATTGCTGGGCACTCAGAGAAGTGAAATAAGTAATTTAATATCTCAAGCTATAAGTTTTTTTTTGTTTTTATTGTATAAGAACTATTTTTATATTTGACTTAAATTGGAATTTGCAGGGCCATGTGAATCTGAAAAGGTAAAAAAAACTGAGAGAAGTGAATAGGTGTAAAAATGTTGCAGGACTCAAAGTTGGAGAAATGTTATGTCTCCTGGTGTTGATCGAATATTGGAAGGTGATACTTCCTTTCCTCATGAAGAAGAAGATCTGCAAGGCACTCAGAGAAGTGAAATAAGTATTTTATTGTCTCAAGCTATAAGATCTTTTTATTGTTATTGTACAAAAATTATTTTTATATTTGAGTCAAATTGGAATTTGCAGGACCATGTGATCTGAAAAGGTAAAAAAAGTGAGAGGAACGAATAGGTGTAAAAAAGTTGCAGGACTCAAAGTTGGAGAAAAGTTGCGCGTCACTTTCTACCACAACAGGGTTGTTGGGCAGCATCATGCCTCATTTACGAGACACTTAGGTATATTGGTTCGTGATCGTAATATGTGCCCATTGCGTGTACATTCATAGGTATACATCGGAGAATATAAGTTACAACACTGTGGGAAGCTGTTACGGTAAAGATTTAAAGCATTACTTTCTTGATTTGCCTTCTCCATTTCTACTTGTTAATGTAATATGGTAACTCATTTTCTTGTTCTTTTTCATCTATGCTGATTTTTAGACGCCCATAAATGAATTAAATGTTCATCTTTTTTCATATGTCTTTCAAGGGACTTATTCCAACGAAACCATCAAAGGAGGATAAACTAATAGTACTAGTTTTAATCAGGGAAGGCACAAAAATTTCTATGTTTATACCCTTGTTTGATTGCTGTTAGGGGGCATTTACTTGATGGAATTTGGACAGATTAGAGTTCAAATGAATATGAACATATTATAGTTCTAAACCTATTGAGCATTGAAATAGCAGGCGTGGTGCGAGCATTTAGCATGCTTTTTGCTTTTTTGGAATTTGCATGCTGTGAAAGACCAGGTAACAATTAGTCAAATAGGTCAGGTGAAATTGAAGTAAAAGATTTAAGGATGTTATCCTTGCCCAGCTCTCTATTACTTCGTCCAACACCCATGTGATAATTTAATAGAAAAAAAGAAGGAAACAAATTAGACAATCACTCAAAAATAGGCTGTTCTACACCAATAAATTAAACATTACCAGTAACCAGATAAATTGCCACATATTACAGCTATGTCTTTATACCCTTGTTTGATTCCCGTTAGGGGCATTTACTTGATGGAATTTGGACAGATTAGAGTGTAAATGACTAATTTTTGCCCTATCTTTTATATATATATATACACACACACACACATGTGTATGTGTGTGTTTTATTCTTATTTGTGTATGTATAGGTTTAAGTTTTAAGAGTTGTTTAAATGGTTTGATAAATGGGGTAGGGATTATGCTACTTGAATTTTAAAGAAATTAAGCCAAAATTAGCCCAAATCAGTGGCCCAATTCTATTTGACCCGGTCTGGTGAAGTCCACCTAAGTGATAAGCTATACGACATAGTTTCATGGTGAAACTACGCCGTTTTGTTTAATAACTTGAATATTGAATTTCAATCGTTGATCAATCCTTTATCTAATGGTCCTTATTTGATCTCTAAAGAGGTATATAAAGCCCTTATTACCTGAAATTTTTCCCCATTTTTCCCCTATTATTTTTTCTTTCCTCTCTTTCTTTCCTCTCTTCTCATTCTCTCAAACCCCCTGCCGTCGCCGCCCACTGCCGCCGCCGGAAATTGCCCACCGGCGGCGGCCGTCCTTCAAACACCCCCAAATTTTTGCCATCTCCTCGTCTCAACCTCCTCTCCATGAATCCGGACCCCAAATCCCCGTAACCCTTCTCAATCTCCGTAAATGTAAGCCCTAACCGGAACCTTAGCCGCCGCTCACCACTCCAAACTCGAAAAATTTTACACCACCGGCCTCCTCTAACTCTTCTCTTCTCCATTTCAAGCCTCAAAACATTCACCCCCCCAAAAACACCACCACCAACACTGCCACCACTTCACCGCCTCCTCACTGCCGCCGCCAAGCCTCCGTCCAGCATAGACACGACCCCTTAGTCTCTCTTTCTCCCTGACACAGTGATGGACTCAACTTGGTTCTCCAGAGTTTGTATTTTTCGGCATTTGTTATCGAGAAAAAGAGGCGTGGAGGTCGATTCGCCATCGAGTTGTGTTGTACTAATGCTTTGAAGCTTTAGCGTCTAGGTAAAATCCTAATCCCTCCTCTAAGTTTCTGATTTTCTATTTACCCGCTGTTTGATTGTAGTTTTGTTATTGTTAATCTGTGATAAGTGATTCGTGTTAGTCTCATTAGCGATCATCGATATTAGTCGTTACTTAATACTTTCGAATTATGTATTAGTTAGTCGTTTACTCTGTCATTACGTTTTGTTTAGTCAATCGATTTTGTTAATCACCTTTGAAATCCGATTAGCTATTTGTAATTCGCGAAGTTCACTGATATTCTGGTTTTGCGATTGATTTTGGTATTTTGCTTAAAGTACAAATCTGGTTTTGCGATTGATTTTGGTGTTTTTCATTAGTTCAAAATATGTTAGTGGTCGGTATTTTGTGTTTAGCCTCGTTTTTAATTTCGTGTTTCAGTCAACTCGATAGTTGTTTCATTATCAACATGTATCCTGCGATGCCTTGGTTGTTAAGTTCCAATTTCATGTTCATCATTTCTAATTTTGTCTATGTTTAAGCTAATTAGTTTAAGGCCATAACTACATTTTTGTTTGTTTGTAGTCATTAGTTTCTTTGTTAGTTTAATAGTTCAAGTCTAGTTATCTGATTTTGCACTTTCTAGTTTGGAGCAATAGTTCAGTTTGGTGTTGGTTTGTGAGGGTAGTAGAAGATACTTGAGTGCAGGACCTCTATTTGGTTTGAGGACTGTTTTGGAGTATAATGCTCCAAAATTCTGTCCACAATTGGTAAGAAAAACTGTTCATTGGCAAAAGTTTTAGTTTTGGGCAGATTTTTGGTAAAAAATTCATCATTTTTTGACAGATTTTTGGCAACACAAATCTGTCCCAAAGGTCCTTTTTATCCTATATAAAGAGGAGGTCTTTCCACACTATAGGGACACATCTTGGGCTCTAAAAAAGCAACATCTTGACACACACTCTATTCTACACTTCCATACACCCTTAGAATTGATTGAACACACAAAAAACATAAAAAAAAATCAGCAGCTGAACACAAAAGAGTAAGCTGAAGACTCTTGGAATGTAAATTCTTCCAAAAAACATATAAAGAGTTTAGAGTTTGATTTTGAGTCGATTCTCTTGAAGAATCCCTGGCTTTAGTGAGATTTCTGGGCTGTTTTAATAAGTATTCGTCGCTGTTTTTATTGCTGTTTCTGCTGTCGTTGTTGCTGGAATTTCTGCTTCATTCATCACTGACCTTCACTTTTTCTCTTATCTAGGTATCCTTGACATACTATTGTAATTTTTTTGGATTTTAAAGTGAATGGAAATGAAGTTGTTCGCGTTCCCTCCAGCTTATTATAAGTCTTTTGTAGTTGTAGTTTATCTTTCAAATTGTTTAAGTTGAAACTATGTGCTAGTATTATTTTCCTTTTGTTTGTTATGAAGTGCTCCATTGTGTGGGTGAGTGTTACTTTGTGTTTATAAGGAATTGCTTTGTTAATCTAATAAGGTTTATCGTGTTTCAATTGATATGTTCGTACTATGTAAGTATTTTAGGTGAAGTTGTATAAGATGAAAACAACTATATATATAGGACTGTCCAATTTAAAATACTTCAGTTTCCTTGTGAGATATTATATTGTTTTGGTTGTAAATTAGTTTCTGGTGTAGTTTTGACTTTTGGAGGGGGCTTATACTATATTGTCATTTGCTATTTTCTTTAGTCTTATGAACGCCCTGTTTCACTATATATCAAGTTGGTTCTTTGATTTTACATTTGAATTAGAAGCGGTGGTTGAGTCGTGTTGTTGCCATGCATAAGTAGTAAATGATTGTTGCAAGCTTAGTTGGTTTCGCGATATAGATTGGAACTAAAGGGAGGTGATCAAACTTATGTAGAACTCACTAAAATAGGCCACTACCTTTTAGTATCACCACAAGTCCATTTTTTTGTTTGTCTTAAGTAATTTAAGTTAATAATTTTTCGCACTAACCTCATCTTTTAAGTTAGTAAATTCTTATCGCCAAGTTGTTTCAATTAGCCATACATCACTCTTTTTGAATTTGTAAATAGTTTTCTTAAGTTAGAAAATGAACCATCAATCTAAAAAAAAATACTTTTCTTTGGTTAATTCCATAACGTAGTTTCCTTTTTTCAAAGTTAGTAAACTCTTTTTAGGATAACAATGGTAATAGCCTAGTCGAGTTTCAAATATTAAGCGAAAAATTATTATTTCTTCAAATATTGGTCAACTTTTTTTTAGCCATTAAACAAATTCAATAAGATCATTTATTTATAAGTATTTTTTTAAATAATTACTTTCGTCTTAACCGATGTCGGGAATATTTGCTTCGGAATAAAGAAGTAAAAAAAAAATGACAAAGTCGTGAGGGCATATCTTGTTTCATTTCTTTCAAAAATAAATAAAAATTGAATTTAATTAACTTCGAGTGGGCTCGCTTATAGGTGCGACACACGAGCTAAGGTCGGTGATACTCGTCTTGATTAGTGTAAGCTAGGGTCGGGGATACTCGTCCTAGTTTGAGATTAATGAAACC
Source organism: Nicotiana knightiana (assembly GCA_005239525.1). Taxonomy (NCBI): domain Eukaryota; kingdom Viridiplantae; phylum Streptophyta; class Magnoliopsida; order Solanales; family Solanaceae; genus Nicotiana; species Nicotiana knightiana. The sequence continues at coordinate 8,939 of ML398896.1, read as the reverse complement.
ATCAACAATAAAAGTGGACATAGGCAAAACATGAAAACCAATTGAAACATAATTTATTTTAAAATTAATTTAAAGCCAAATATAGTCAATAATGCGACCGTGCTAGAACCACGGGACTCAGGGAATGCCTTACACCTTCTCCCTGGTCAACATAATTCCTTACCCGGACTTTGCTTTCGCAGACCAATAATAAAAGAGTTAAATCTTCCTTTGACTAGGTATTCAAATAAAAGGTGACTTGGAACACCGAAAAATCAATTCCAAGTGGCGACTCTGTAGATAAAATAATCCCTACTCAAATTTGTCACTTTAGTTAGAAAAACCCTTTAACCCGCAATCCATAACACACACACATCTTTGAGGGTAGGAAAAAAGGGTTTGACAGCTCTGGCGACTCTGCTGGGGACAACCAGAATTCGAACTTGTACATACTGACTTTTTATTTGGCTTTTTTTCTAGTTTTATAAATATTGTGATTCATTTTTGGCTAATGTGCTACATGTTCGTTTTTTACCGCTTAGATATTGTTGAACTGTACATATAAATTATCTTCTTGTGTACCCCTCTGAGTCTTCTGAATACAACCTCGGGAATTGCGGATACGCGCCCCATTCTTTTTGAGATAAAACCGGTGGGCCTGGGCTCCCGGTGAAGGATTATTAGTCACCCATATTTAAGAACGGGGAGGGTCCAGTAGTTAAGCCGGATAAGTATTGCTCCCGGTACGCTACCCCTTCCCAACTCGAGTTGTCCGCTCGTTTTATGGCCAGTCCAGATACACCTCATCCTTTAGGATTTTTAAACCTAGAAAAACAAGCCACATGCCTGGTCATCGCTAGTAGGATCGTTTTGTTGCATCATGAGCATTTAACTTAGCGAAACTCGGCACAGGGGCCGGTTCCGTATAAGACAGGTATCCATATTGAGACCACCATGCTCACATATGTGCTATTTGCTGCATCATTTGGAAGGCTTGCTTGCATTTGTTGACCGGCTTTAGAAATTAGTTGAGCGGAATATGAAAAAAAAAAAAGGAAAAAAAAATCATTCCCCTAGTTTTGTACAAATGATTTGTGTTTAGTAAATATAAAAAAAAATTAAAAAATAAAAAAATATCAAGTTTTGGTCCTGAACTACGCAGGTTCGATTCTCACAATTTCAGTGGTGTACGTAAGCAACCTTCATCGGGTTCGACCCCATTTTTGCAAGAGTTTTCGAAATCAGTGTGTCCGGAATATTTTTCAGTTTCTTTTTTTTATAAAATCGATAGTTTTGTTGTTTTTTGTCTTTTTCATTGCTTTTGTATGAGATCATATTTTTTAATACAACCTCAAAATTATTAATAGCTCTTTTGTAAATATAGCTAATATTTTTTCATTTTTGCCCCAATGTAAAACTATTTTTGTCGAAATAGCCTTAGAATCTTCCTCGGGAGTGCCGAAGGGCTATGTCCGTACAATATGGTTATTGTACTCGTTTTAACACCTTTTACCATTTCGTTTTTATCGTGTCGTCCTTTGTTTTGGCCATTTTTGCCAAGTCAACCTTATAAATTTTTTTTAAAAAAAAAAGGGGTATCAAATGGGTGTTTGTCGTAAAAAAATAAATTTTATTTGTTTATCCATGTGTCAGGATATTTTTACCAAGACAACCTTAATACTTTTCTTAGAGGTATCGAAGAGCCGTCTTCATAAAAATAACCATCTCATTCCCCTCACTTTTAATCTTTTTTTCCTTGTCCGACCCTGTTTTTTAGCTTTTCCCCCATAAGAAGTTTGTCTATTCTAAAGGTCTACTTAGTGTCATTTTTTTGAGTTTAGATTAGGATTTGACCCCATATTTTTATCATCTAGGTACGATATAGATTCAGTTAATGGAAGACCTGAAAAGAGGCCGAGAGATGAAGAGCACTCGCCGTTTAAGATTGTCGACAAAGTGCCTAGGTTATTGAAGCGATGGTGGACCAACATGGATGGATTTGAGCAAGGAAAGATCAAGGATTATTTGAAAAACTTGGTAAACATCATGGAGATCGAGCCTAAACGAGAACTCATTGAGGCTTTGGTTTATTTCTGGGACCCGAAGAACAATGTGTTTCGTCTTAATGGGTTTGAAATGACTCCTACCTTGGAAGAATTCGCTGAGTATACAAATCTAGGAAAAAAAAGTCGAATAAAAGGACTTTTATCTCCCAGGGATGTCACTGCTACCAAGTTCCTTGAGCAGATGTGGATCAACCACACTGAGATAGCACATGTGGCCCAGGGGAAGGCCCACGTAGATTTCTTGTATGACAGGTACGGACACGAAGGGGGATTTTCAGAGTATGGGATGAAGTTGGTTAACAAACAGAACTAATACATATGGAGAGAACACGGACGAAAAACATTCATTGTAGCTTTCTTGGGGTTCATGGTCTTCCCAAGAGAGGATCGGAAGATCAACATTCGGTTATCTGGGATAGTCACAGCCATGATGAAAAGAAAATATTCCTCCATTCTTCCTATGGTGTTAGCAGATATCTTTCGCGCCTCGACCAGGTGCTGGGAAGGAAAAGGTTTCTTTGAAGGTTGCAACTTTCTGCTCCAGATGTGGTTCATGGATCATCTTTTCCGTCGTCCTTATCAGGTAGACCACCGTACTTGTTGGGGGTAATCATGTTCGCCAGTATAATGCAAGATTAAAAAGTGAGTTGAAGGTTCGCAGTTTTCCAGAAAGTGTCCAAGATTGGAGGGAGTATATCCACTCCTTAACAGATGATCAGATTACATGGAACTATCCTTGATTCACCGCATAATATGTCATCTATAAGTCATCTTGCCAACCATTTCTGATCTTAATGGGGCTTCGGGGTTATCAGCCATATACTCCCATGAGAGTTCTACGTCAGTTGGGTCACAAGCAGATAGTGCCCCCTGTAGAGGCTATGGAAAACTTTATGTGGGAAGCAACATCAGAGGATCCCATTCGTGAAGCTTATGCTCAACGTGTTTGGAATGGCACTAAGATACTCGAGCGTGGCACCATGGTGGCAGATAGAGAACGGGGTGATCTAAATCCTTCTTATCTTGAGTTGTTTTATAATCAAGATGCTCCCGTAGATAGACCATGGACAGTCGTGAAGAGCACCGCAGAGTGGGAGGCTGAGATTCAAAACAGAGTTGGGCTAGCTATGGAATAGATGAAAAGGGATTATGAATCTGCTTTCAGAGCACTGCAAGAAGAACTCGACATCATTAAAGTAGACAGGGATTTGCTATATGATTCTTTTGAGAAAGAGAAAGCTCAGTGGGCACAAGAGAAACAAGCACTCAAAGCCCAAGTTCAGAAGAAGAACATAGCCACAACCACTCAGCAACAGGAAGAGAGAGCAACCCAGTTCAGGGTAGTCCGTGATCATGAGCGCATGAGTTACGCTTCACTAATCCAGAGCCTAAGGAACCAGTTAGAGGGAGTTGAATCAAGTAAGAAGCGCCAGATCGCCAAGTTTGAAATAGAAAGACACCACTACCAAAAGGTGATCAATCGGTTAGAGTGGGAGTCAGCAGAAGCTCAGCGCCAGAGAGATATGGCCTTGGAGCGCGAGCGTGATGCGCTGGATCTAGCCGAAACTTGTGGTCAACAAAATCAAGAGTTGTATTTGGCTCAGGATCACATTAAAGGCAAGATCCTCGAGGTAGCCACATATACCTCCCGAGCTTGCAGGAGTTGCCAGGGAATGACGCCCGAGCGGTTCGCAGAAGTATCAATGAACGTCGCCCGTCACATATCTGCAGACTTAGAGAGGATATATCGTGATGTTGGGGGTCATCCACATGAATAAGTGCCATGACTACAACAATGCTGTTGGATTCTCCCGCAAAGATCAAGGTCTCTTTATTTGGCAGTCCATTTTGATTGTTCATTTGTTGTCATCGAGTCTGTAAGAGTCTTAGGTATGTTAAGTCTTGTTATGTTGATTTTTAACTTCAAAAGTCTGTTTTTGACTCAAATTTATTCTTGTTTAGATGTTCGTGTCTATGTAATATTTGTCTTCGGGTCTTGTATTAAAAAAAAGAAAAAAATAAAATAATAAAATAAAAATAAAAAAAATCGAAAATCAATGAAAAAGATGTTCATTTTGTAAAAATAATATATATATATATACATATATATATATATATATATATATATCGTTCCCCTGAACTACATAACGATCTGATTCATGCGACGACATGATACGTAGGCAACCCCTAAAAGGTTCGATCAAAATATTTCAATAACTCTAAAATGAGGGAACAAAAATAAGCAAGTGAAAAGAAAAGCGAAAAAATGAGAAAGAGAAGAAAAAAAAAGAGAGAAGAGAAAAAGAAAATTTGAGAGAACCAATAAGTAGCAGGTCATAAGCCGGGATGAAACATGAAGCCTTACAAAAGCATGTTAGAAATGGTGGCAATGTTAGGAACATGGCATATTACGTGTGATTCATATGTGTAAAATGCTTAACCCTAACACATTTGTTGCCTTTTAGTCCAGTAAGCTTAAGGTGGTTGGTTTGTGGTGAAACTGGCAACACATCATTACTTCACCAGATCTAAAGGGAAGGTACCGATGGCTAATAATGATGAAATCGAGTTGGTCAGTGACGACCCCCATGGCCAGTCAGTTGAGCAAGAGTCGGAGGAAGTGAGAAGATTAAAACAACAACTGTCAGATGTATATCAAGCTTGGGTCTTTGGTCAGCCTCCATCTCAGGGTCCCTCAGAAGGAACTTCTACCGTACCCCTGGCTACTCAACCACCGCTCCGTGCAACAAGTGGTCACATTCTACCACCAGGGTACATGCCAAATTACAACATCCATGCCGCCCCTGGTACCTCTAATGTGCGACCTCCAGCCGCACCAGTCAGGAACACCCCTCTTGTCGTGTCTGGCGCACCGGTATATACAGTCCCGCCACCACCACCTGTGACGCAGACAAACAACGAGCCACCATCTCATGCTTATGATGGACAATACTACTCTACAAATATGGCTTTCAGGGTCTCGACTCCATACAACCAGAATCCTCAGTACGAGTCCTCGGTGGAAAATGAAAAGCCTGCCCAGACAGTTGAGCCAGATGAGATGGCCAGGAAGATGAAAAGTCTTGAACAAAACATAAAGAACATGCAAGGACTAGGCGGTCACAAAAGTGTATCTTTCAGTGATCTATGCATGTTCCCTCACATCCATTTTCCGCCAGGGTTCAAGACCCCAAATTTGAGAAGTATGATGGACACAGCGACCCCATCGCCCACTTGAAAAGGTACTGCAACCAGCTGAGGGGTGCAGGTGGAAAAGAAGAATTACTGATGGCTTATTTTGGGGAAAGTCTTGCGGGGGTAGCCTCAGAATGGTTCATTGACCAAGATATCTCTCACTGGCATGTCTGGGACGACATGGCTCATGCCTTCATCAAACAATTCCAGTACAACATAGATATTGCACCAGATCGCAATTCCCTATCCAATATGAAGAATAAGCCGACTGAAAGCTTTAGGGAGTATGCAATCAAGTGGAGGGAGCAAACGACTAGAGTCAAGCCACCCATGGATAACCATGAGTTGATTGCCGTTTTTCTGGAGGCTCAAGAGCCAGATTACTTTCAGAACATGATGTCCGCGATGGGTAGACCTTTTTCATAGGAAATCAAAATAGGGGAAATGGTCGAAAATGACCTCAAGACTGGCAGAATTGTAAGTCAAGTTGCTCTCAAATCCACTACTCAAGCTATCCAAAATGGGTCGGGGAGTTTCACAAATAAAAAGAGGAGAGATGAGGGGTCCATGATGACTTCGGGATCCAGGGAAGTTCGAAGGGGGGAGCCGCACCCTTATGTGCAAGTTCATTAGAGGTAATCCAGCTACCCTCGGCATTATTATCCTCTGCCAATTCCTCAATACTCTGTGGGCCCACCACAGTACACAGTGTTCAATGCTCAGTCTTATGCTCGGCCTCCCAATCAGCAAGTACAGGCACCAGCTCCAAGGATCCCCCGACCTCAGCAGCAAAATTTTCGGGCACCCTACAATGCTCGTCCCAGGCAGGATTATGGTCGAGAGCAAAGGCCGGCAGAAAAATTCACCCCATTGGCTGAATCATACTCTAGTTTATTCCACAAGCTGAAGCAAATAGGCGTGATTGGACCCATCGCTCCCCACCATATGCATCCTGATTCACATGGATTTCAAGCAAATGCTAGATGTGAATATCATTCAGGGGCCCCGGGGCATAGCACTGATGATTGCTGGACTCTGAAAAGAGCCATAGAAAGACTGATTGCTGAAAAACTGATTATGGTGACAAATGACGAGGACCCTCCTAATGTGACCAACAACCCCTTGACCGTACACAATGATGTTCACTTTGTGGGAATGATTGGCCGAGATCAAGAATACAAGCCAGCTGGTCGAGTAGAAATGACATTAGGAGCAATTCAAGAAGGAACAGGTCTAAAAGCAAGCCGAGATGTGCCATTGATTATGAAAGGCGCCCAGAGCTCAGAGAAGGCAACTTTATTTGGTCCAAAAATCTTGAGGTTGGAAGTTCGTTCCAATGTTCCAAGCCCAAGGTTATATGTCCTTAGAGGCCACCCCATCACAAGGCAGAACCATGACGGTACAAAGGGTACAACTGAGTCAATCATAATCAAACCTGTTGTTCAACCCCCTATGACAAACAGGAAGACCATTCCTTGGAACTACAACAAAATTGTGATGACTTACAAAGGCAAGGAAATCATAGAAGAAGTGGGGGAAACTGGAGGTTTGACTCGATCGGGAAGGTGTTACTCTCCAGAAGAGTTGAGGAAGGCCAAGCAAATCAGAGAAGGCCAATTTCCAATAAAGAAACCAATCACTGAAGAAGAGGCAAAAGAGTTTTTGAAGAAGATGAAAGTTCAGGATTACTCAATCATTGACCAGCTGAGAAAGACTCCTGCCCAAATTTCTCTACTATATCTGCTCATACATTCAAAAGAGCATGCTCGTGTGCTAATCAAGATCCTTAAAGAGGAACATGTATCAGAGAAGACCACAGTGAATCAGTTAGAGAAGATGGCTAACAGATTTTTCAAGGTGAACAGAATTGCCTTTACTGATGATAAACTCCCCGAAGAAGGATCCGGGTATAACAGGGCTTTGCACTTGACTGTTAAATGTGAGGGGCACCACGTGAAGCGAGTCATGGTTGATGGAGGCTCGAGCATAGATGTATGCCCTCTCTCCACCTTGAAAAGAATGAAGATCAATACAGACAGAATCTGACCCAACAATGTCCGTATCCGCGCTTTTGATGGCTCAGCGAGAGATACTATTGGGGAGATCAACCTCACAATGATGATTGGGCCGGTTGATTTCAAAATTGTATTCCAAGTAGTGGACATGGACACTTCTTATAACTTTGTTCTTGGAAGGCCATGGATCCATGCGGCCCGAGCTGTGCCATCCACTTTGCATCATATGCTCAAATTCGAACATGACATGCAAGAAATTATTGTTCATGGGGAAGACGAGTCGTCTGTTTATAAAGACCCGTTAATCCCCTGTATTGAGGCCAAGGAAGGGTACGAATCCATTGTCTACCAGGATTTTGAAGTGGTTGCTGCGGACCATGTTGAGGAAGGAAGGCCCATTCTGCATCCTCATCTTTCCGCCACATCTGTAATGGTAGTGGCACTCATGCTGAGACAAGGTTATGAGCCAAGAAAAGGCTTGGGGCATCATTGCAAGGAATTTCGCAGCCCATTTCTCCGTTCAGTAACCAGGGTAATTTTGGTTTAGGCTTCAGGCCGACACAAGCAGAAGAAGACAAAGCCAAACACTGCAAAAAGCACGGATGGGTCTTGCAACAACCTATCCCTTTCATTTTTGACACTTTTGTCGAGCCGCGACTCCAAGAAGGTCAACATTCCTCGACGCAGGCAAACATTGATGAAATTTTCCATGGATTCAGCCAGATTNGGGAAGCAACTCCTCTCCCCACAAGGAAGGAGTCTTGGTAGTTTGCTTTTGCAGTTTCTTTTTGTATTTTTGGGTTGCTTTCAGGGTTGTAATCCAAATATCTCAGTATGATTGTTTTGTTTTGATGTTAACCTTTCTATCCTTTTGAATTCAATGAAACGCAGTTCAGTTTCGTATTTAATTTTGTATCTTTTCCTTTTCCTAATTCAGTCATTTTGTTTCCATTTCAGTTTCATTAATGCCGGCTTTAATAACATGACATGCATACGGAATTCACGCCTAGATCTTAAAAAGCTGTCTAATTTTGAAATAATGCATCAAGAGGTTGAATATGACGAAAATGAGGATGTTGAGGAAATAATAAGAGAGTTTGAACAATTTGAAAATAAGACTAAGCCCAACCTCAATGAAACTGAGTCCATTAATATCGGGGGTCACGAAGAAGTTAGAGAAACAAAGATAAGCATTCACACTGAACAAAAAACCAGAGATTCATTGATTCAACTCTTATTTGAATACAGAGATGTGTTTGCTTGGTCTTATGATGATATGCCGGGTTTAAGTGCTGATCTAGTGGTTCATAAGCTTTCCACATATCCTGATTTTCCACCAATCCAACAAAAGCAACGAAAATTTAAAACGGACATGAGCGACAAAATCAAAGAGGAAATAATGAAGCAGTTGAGCGCCAACGTGGTCAGAGCTGTCCGATACACCACCTGGGTGGCAAATGTTGTGCCCGTTCCAAAGAAGGATGGAAAAACTAGAGTCTGTGTTGACTACAGGGACCTGAACAAGGCAAGTCCAAAGGATAATTTTCCTTTGCCAAACATCCACATCCTTGTAGATAATTGCGCAAAGCATTAGATACAATCGTTCGTGGATTGCTATGCAGGGTACCACCAGATTCTAATGGATGAGGATGATGCAGAAAAGACCACTTTCACCACTCCATGG
>ML398893.1:0-26417 GCA_005239525.1 Nicotiana knightiana | reverse complement strand
ACTCTATCATCTAGAACTTGCCCGGTTGGTCTTTCAATGCTAATGATAATTACGGTTGGTTGGAGAAATGACCTTAGGCATTCTTTGTGTTATTTGAAAAACCTCTTTTGCCTTTCAAGCTTACCATTGAATAAATATTATCACTAGTTACCCTATTTGAGCCGTTAACCTTTTCTTTGGTCACCTCATTACAAACCTTTCCCATTTTGTAAAATAATTCCCTCTTTTGAACCCGTCTCTCCTTGAACATTGAGAATGAGGCTAAAAGCCTAAGTTGGGGGTGTGGTATCAAGTTGGAAATTTGTAAGGTTGTATATTGAGTGTAGGAACCTATACCTCAAAGTGTTCACATGAAATTATTCAAGCTCCAAAAGAAAAATATTTAAAAAAAAGAAGAAATATTTGTATATATATAGAAATATGGAGCCTTGAAGAAAATTAGAGAGGTATTTAAGGTGGTTCGATGTTGGTAACTAGGAGCCAATGAGGGCTATGTGGTTTGAAAAGAAACAAAAGGGCAACAAGAAAGAAAAATGTGAGTAGTGTTCAAGGAAGGTGTAATCACTTTTACCCAAATGTTTATCCGACCCTTCCCTAAGCCTACATTACAAGCTTAAAAAGTCCTTATGGGATCTCCAACCGAATGTTCTTGAAAAAGCGATGAATTAAAATAAGGGCAAGCCTATGGCATGATATGTTGTAACACTTGAAATTCTTTGTGAGAGTGAGTGTCTTTGTGAATTTGTCCCTTGTGTTGTTCTTGTAAATATGGTGATTTTGGGACTTTCTTTCTTATGAGGGCACATGAATTAGGATGGATTGGTGAAATTGATATATCCGAAAATGAATGAGTTGAGCATATGTAGTAGAACAGTGCTTTTGAGTCACTCCTTGAGGCTTATTCTTGTCACTTGATTATTTTGAAACCCCCTTGCACTTCTTGAATTTTTTTTTTTTAATGAGGGAGTTATTCGGGTAAGAGGCATACTTGAGCCTAATTATTAGTACCAACCAAATCCATAAGTATAATGCTTAGTTGGAGAATGTGATTCGTAAATGATAGTAATACGACTTGTGCTTTAAATGGTAGAACCTCATTGAGTTGTTGGTTTTGATTTGCTTGAGGACAAGCAAAATCTTTAAATTGGGGGTGTTGATGAGTGGTGATTTTACCACTCATTTTAGCTCTTTTTCGCTAGATTTTGCATCTTTTAATGTTAACATGAGGTCGTTTATGGTGTGTATTGTTCGTCTTTCAAGGAAATGATGCCATGAAGTGATTGGCGTTGAATTGAAGTGGAATGGAGCACAAATTTGTGCAAAAGGCACAAAAGCCTTCACTAATACCGCACCTGCGGACTTTTGGTCGCTGGTGCGACATCGCACCTGCGAAGAAGTGCTCTGCACCTGCGAAACTAGCTCAATTGTACTGAGGCCGCACCTGCGACATGGTATCCGCACCTGCGGAACCGAAGGTGCGGTAATTTGGTCTACATCTGCGGAAAAGAATAACATCACTTGGAATCGCACCTGCAATGTGGAATCCGCATCTACGGAGCCGCACCTGCGAGAATTTGTCTGCAGGTGCGGTCAACGGGCATCAGACCTGGACAGATTTGTAAATCACATTTTCCCAATCCCAAACCCACATATACTCGATCTTACAAATATTTTCAGCATCTTTGGCATTGTTTTAGCATATTTTGAGTCTTGAAGACTAGAGAGAACATTTTTGGAAGCTAGGGTTTGCACACACACTTGGGTTTTGAAGATTTCAAGCTTGTGGTTAAGGATTTCTTACCCGTTTATTTTTATTTCTTCATTTCCTTGCTTTGTATTGAATATTTAAGTGTGTAGTATTTATTTCCAACACTAAATCTTGTTTATGGAAATATTCATGTTTAAAGTGTGGATTAAATTCCTTGTTGTGCTTATGTATTGAATGATTTTTATTCTTTTATGAAGTGAGTTGTTGTTTCTTTAATTATTCTTGTTCTTTAATGTTTCCAAAGGGATTATCTAACCCTAGGACTTGCCCATTAACTCCGAATTAATTTTGGAAAAGATAATTTTGGGTTGGGAAAGATTAATTAACAAGAACTTGAGGTTTTAACTCTCATTTTATATATTCTACCTAGGAATATGATTGAACTACTTGTATCCATATCTGGGTGTGCTTAATCTCTTAATTGGATTAGGAATAATTCAATTAGGAAGTCTTGTTAGTCTTTGGAATAAGCAAATTAAGAATTATTATTCGTGGCTAATTAATATAAACTCACTCATATTTGTAAAATCGTAAAATACATTGGATCGTTACTTGAGTGTAATTCCCGATGCATTCATACTTGTAGCCATTGATCATTTTACTCGCTTTCTAGGTTAGTTGACATTTTCGCATTTAGGTATAAATATTTTCTAAACCAAATTCTAAGTGTTTGGCATTGTGCGATAAGTGATAATTCTCTTACATTCCTAATTGCCTACATATTGTTCTCTGTAGGATTCGACCCCAACCTAGCTGGGTTATTGTATTTGACATCGATCGCTTACACTATTTTAAGGTGTAATTTCAGCGTATCAGACAGCAAAGAACATATAGGACTGTCAAGTAAAGAACAATTAAGGGGGCTCATGTTTACCTCCACAAATAAAAAGATAATTAGTACGTCTCAAACAGTAAGATTTCAGATGTTTCAGAAAAGTCCTAGAACAGGATATCTAGGTGAGCATGCCAATCAGAGAATATGCAGCATTGTGTTAAGGCGAAGTGATAGAATCTAATCAGTTTGCCTACTGATTTTAGGACCTGCTGAATCTCGGCAGTTCACAAATAATTAAACAAAGCACAATTTTACCATTTTACAAGATTTCAATTACCCTACAGGCTTGCCTAGGCGTGGATTCGAGATATCCTATAAACATGATATCTAATTGTTAATCAGAATTTTAAATACTAACAAGCGATTTAAACAGGCTGTTTGAGTTCATGATGTCCTATAGGCATGATGTCTAGGTGCTGAACATTACAGAACTGATTTTATACATTTATATCTATAAGCATGATATCTAGGTGTTGGGACTTCCTTTTATACTATCTAGACATAGGCGTAGTATTCAGGCGAGTGCAATAAAATTCCTAAAATATGTTTTCTAATGCACAAAGGAGAACTTTATGAACATGATCATTAGGCAGAATTAATAACAACCTAGTGACAGGATTTCTAAGCAGGCATGATGTATGCAACATTTTTTTAGAAAAGCAGAAATTTTAGAATAAACGACATGATGCCTATGAACATGTTCCTAATGCACAAATGATCCTAAGAGCATGATTCCTAATCCAAGCAAATAGTCATAGTAATCCTAAGAGCATGATTTCTACCCAAATTCCTCCACAAAAATTATGTGAAAATCCCTCCCCTTTTACTAATACCCCCAATATCTGTTTACAAGGATCACTATTACAGACCATTACATAATAAATTGAAGTTATGCTATATGGAGCCTGAATAGGCCCAAAGTGAACCTGGAAATACCAGGCCTTCAAACAGTTCAAGGTGCCATAGTCTCATAATGTCCAATAGGGGTATCTTGGTGTGTCAAAGCTCCAAGGGCCTCAGGGACCCCGGGCAGTGCATACACTAAGATCCTTTAAGGAAAAAAAAAATTGTACAGTGTGGAAGAGCCAGCCCCAGTGTGTCAGAGTTCGGAGGAATCTCATGGATTCCTAGGTAGTACACACACTTGAAGGGTAGAACTTAAGTAATCTAAGAGTAGAAGTGAGAGTGCTTGATATAGTGGAAACAGTTGTGGGAAAACAGCCCAGAAGTAAAACAATTAAGAAGTGAAAATAGCTTAGAAGTATATACACTTTAGGAGTGAAAATAGTTTAGAACTGAAAACACTTTAGGAGTGAAAATAGTTCAACTCAGTTTGTTAGTTAACCTTAGGTGAGCATAAGCATGCTGAGAACAAACAGTTACACAAAAAGGAAGCAGGAATTTGGAACACAGGAATCCTGAATCAGGAGCACATAGAAATGGGGTGTTAGGGAAGCATGCTAGTCAGGAGCATAGAGCAGGCATGGGGTAGATAACAATTCACCGGGACATACTAATTTAGGGTCTAGACAGGAATCACTCAAGTTTAACAGTCATACATAATTATAGAGGTAAGCATACTGACCCAAAGCAATGGACAGGGAAACATAGAAGTTTAATGTAAAAGCAGTCATGCTAATCAGTTCATGGAGGGGACAGAATTGATCACACCAATATCAAAGTAAACATGCTGGCTTAACGCAATAGACGAGGAATGTTGCAATTTAAACACAGAAGTAAGTTTGTTGGTTTAGAGCAATAAACAAGAAGGATTAAAACTTAAACAGAAGGTAAACATGCTGATTAGGGTGACAAACAAGAAAGAATGAAACTTAAATAGCTGATCAAAGCAATAAACACGAAAGAATACAGAATTAAGTACATAAGTAATTAGACTAGAGACATGAACTTAACAGAAATAGAGCAACAGAGAACATACAGGTTCAGACTTCATAATGACATTAGGAATAGGAACATACCAGTTGAAGGAAAGAAAATAGGAGATGAAAGGTATGCAGGATTCAATAGTCTAGCCTTGGCTTTCAGCCGGCTAGACAAGCAATGAGAACAGTAGCAGAGAGATGAGAGCAAAGTATGTGCGTGAGTGTGTGTTTTCTGTGAACTATTGTTCGTTTTTTGAAGAATAATAATGAGAGTGTATATATAGCACTTAGTGAGGTAAAACAAATAAGGTTAAGAGGAAATCACAGTTCGTAAAATAAGGGTAATCAAATAAAATCAATCAGCCAATTAGGGAATCAATTCCTATAGAGAAATCCGAAAGAGACCCCTTAAATTAGGGAGAGTCAATTAACGGTACAGAACTAGGGCTCAAATAAGGCAAGAAATCAATCTTATACCAATAGGAGTCAATCAAATCCCCAAACCATACTGATAGTTTAATTAAGGCAAGTATAACTAATCCACGTCACAAATAAATAAATAGGTAAAAATCTCGAAAAATACTGATTTTAACAGGAAAAAGTTATTCGAAACCTAAATAGAATCAGTCAATATAATTGGTTAACAGAAATAAACACAATAACGGGAAAAAATTGAAAGAAATCAGTATCACAAACAGAAACATCTAGGGTTTAAGCATATGCACGAAGATTAATCAAACCAGTAAAGAAATATTCAGATTCAAACATTTGCAAGTTAGAAAAACCTTTTTGAAGAAACTTAGGACGGAACCCTAATTTCAGAAAAGTAATGGAATCGGAATAACATTAAACAGAAGATTTCTGGGGGAAAATACCAAATAGAACTCAGAAGATCTCAGATGTATGAGGATCTGAACAGACCCAAGTAGTCATTGAACTAGGGTTTTTCAAAAACAACAGAGATGAAAGAAACTTAGTCAAAAGCCATAGATTCGAACTAAAAATAGGAGGAATCAGTACTCACAAACGAGAATGGCCATAGACAGGCCTGTAAAATAGTTTCGGACAAAAACCAAGCTGAATATCTTTGAGGTTCTCTTAGGAATCCATGTAATCAAACAACCAGAAGGTACAGAAGGCCGGTAAGGGCCGGAAAATACACAGAAACTCCATAGATAGGGAGTTTTGCCGGTGATGGCGATTAGGGTTTAGAGAGTGGTTAAAAGAGAATGGAGGGATCAGGGAAAGCAGTGACGGCGGAAGAAAGAGGAATGGGGGTTAGGGTTAGTCGTTTAGGATTAAAAATGGTAAGAAATAACGTGGACCGTTGATCTTAGAGATCAACGGCCATGATTAGGCGGGGTCTTTGGGTCGGGTAGGTGTGAAATTGGGCCTGGGGGGATTGGGCTGGTATTTAAGGGATTTGGGCTAGTGTAATGGGTTAGGTCCGAAAAGTTAAGAAATTAAAAGGGCTATTTTTTAAATACCCAATTAATCAATAAATAATTTGTAAGAATTATTAACAAATTGTAACAAATGATTTTCATGCATAAAAATATTTAAAATAATTACTCAATATTTTAAAAATACACAAAGCTATTTTCTGGCAAAATAATGTAATAATGCATGCATGGGCTATAATTGTAAAGTTATTGCAATTATAACCTAAGAACTGTAAATGTGGTTATTTGTGAAATAATTTAAGCTTAATATAAATATAAATAGCAAAATTAAACCATGAAGTTGTTATAAAGTCATTTGTAATGCAGTTAGTAATTATTTATATAAATAAAAATACTGGGATAAGTTAATTAAAATCCTTAAAAATGCAGAAATTATGGAAAAATGTTAACTGATGCTAATGCATAGTTTTGAAGGTATATATGCAATTTGAAAATATTATATAGAAAAATTGGGTATCAACAGTTGCCCTTCTTTACCCGGGAAGGATGGTCGGGTAAAGATATGATGGCCAATTTTGATCGAGCGAGATGGTTTGAGAGATTTAGGCCACACTCTAGTTTCTGAGCTACCTACATATCCCTGGTCTTATAGGAATCATGTCGTGTGTAGTTCTGGATTCATCTGCGGAATGTACCAATGAAGTAACCATAAGAATGGACACGAGGTTTTGGAATATGTGAAAAAATGGCTTTGGTGAGCGGTCAGGTTTGAGATAATTTGAAAGAACTAGAGCGGGATTGCTCCTGTTAGGGTAGGGGTTGCTTATGGGGTCACCTGCAAGTAAAGAGATACTACGAGCATATATTTGTGCAGGAATTTAAACATGATGCAGATTCCCTTCAGACCATGAGAATTGTCTTTGGACGGTTGAGGATGACGTCCTTAGACCATGATGTCTTGGGCCATGAATTTTTCAGTGCGGGATTTGAAGGCCATGAAATGGTGTTCTCGGGCCATGAAAATGATGCCTCTGAACCATGAGGCCTTTGAATAATGATATGCAAATGTGAGAGATCCTCAGGCCATGACATGGTGTCTTCCGGCTATGAGGATGATGCCTTTAGACAATGACGCCTTCGAACAAGTTGGCGATATTTCAGCCCATGAAATACAAAGATATGATGCTAGAAGCGACAAGACAGGGCTTAGTCTTGTATGAATTGAGGGCAGAGCTTAGCCCGAAAGAAGAGAAAATAGATAGTGTCGGAGAGACAGTGCTTAGTCTCGGCAAAATTTTGGGACACGGCTTAGTCACATGCAGATAGAAGGCAGTGCTTAGCCTTATGCAGATATGGAGGCAGAGCTTAGCCTCATGCAAATATAGAGACAGAGCTTAGTCTCATGCAAGGTTCGGGACAGGGCTTAGTCCCGTGCAGATGGAAGGCAATGCTTAGCCTTATGCAGATATGGAGGCAGGGCTTAGCCTCATGCAAATATGGAGACAGAGCTTAGTCTCATGCAAGGTTCGGGACAGGTCTTAGTCCCATGTAGATGGAAGGCAGTGCTTAGCCTTATGCAGATATGGATTCAGGGATTAGCCTCATGAAAATATGGAGACAGAGCTTAGTCTCATGCAAGGTTCGGGACAGGGCTTAGTCCCATGCAGATGGAAGGCAGGGCTTAGCCTCGTGCAAATATGGAGACAGAGCTTAGTCTCATGCAAGGTTCGGGACAGGGCTTAGTCCCATGCAGATGGAAGGCAGGGCTTAGCCTCGTGCAAATATGGAGACAGAGCTTAGTCTCATGCAAGGTTCGGGACAGGGCTTAGTCCCATGCAGATAGAAGGCAGTGCTTAGCCTTATGCGATAAAGAGGCAGGGCTTAGCCTCATGCAGGATTTGAGACAGTGCTTATTATCATGCAAGAAGAAGGCAATGCTTAGCCTTATTCAAATGAGGAGGCAGGTCTTAGTCGCATGCATGATTTGAGACAGTGCTTAGTCTCATGCAAGGAGAATAGATAGTAGGTGATAGCAGAGTATTTCTTAGTTGAAAGTGGATTCGGTATCGTTGTTGTTATGAAGGTTGTGATTTCGAGGCGTGCATATTCCTTGTTCCTGCATTTAAAGAAAAATTTTGAATTTTGTGAGAGGGGAGGTCAGTTCGTGCCTCCGTCGGCTTGATTGACTTGCTTTGCTCAGTCTGAAGATCCTGTTCAAATCATTGGGGGTAGCATTTGCTAAACAGAGTTATTTCACAATCAACCATGCATAGTTTTCAAAGTCATAGTAAAAAAAATAAATAAATAAGTTTTTTAGAAATCGGTTAGATGAACCACTGACTGCGACCCGATCCGAGACATCGTGACTTCTCTTATCATAGAATTTTGAGGGTCCTTCTCAAAATTCCACCCCAGTTAAGATAGACAAACATTTCTGACTGATGTATATGCTGCGATCGACTGAACTTGCTTCGGAATTTTGAGGGTCCTCCTCAAAATTCTGCCCCAGTTTCTGATTGTGGGGAGAAATAAGATTTTTATTGAATTTTGACTGAACCTACAGGGCTTCCTACGTATCCCCTCTTAAACGGAAATCAGGTCGAGCGTAGTTCAAATACATCATATGCGGAAAGCATAAATAGTTACACATAATATTGCTTAACTGCATCTGAATTGATTGGTTTTGGCCATACTTCTCCGTCCATTTATGCGAGTATGAGGGCTCCTCCTGTCAAGACTCTGTGAACCATGTAAGGACCTTGCCAGTTGGGAGAGAATTTCCCTTTGGCTTCATGCTGATGCGGAAAGATCTTATTCAACAACAGTTGTCCCGGTGTGAACTGTCTTGGCTTGACTCTTTTGTTGAAAGCTCTGGACATTCTGTTTTGATAAACCTGGTCGTGGCACACTGCATTCATCCTCTTTTCGTCTATGAGGGCTAGCTGCTCATAGCGGTTCCTTATCTATTCTGCGTCGCTGAGCTCGACTTCTTGTATGATTCTCAAGGAAGGAATGTCCACTTCGGCGGGAATGACAGCCTCAGTACCATAAACTATAAGATAGGGAGTTGCCCCAGTTGATGTGCGGACGGTGGTACGGTATTCCAGTAAGGCGAATTGTAGTTTCTCGTGCCACTGTTTGTGATTCTCTACCATTTTCCTTAGTATCTTCTTGACATTTTTGTTGGCGGCCTCTACGGCTCCATTCATTTGAGGTCTGTATGTTGTGGAATTCTTGTGCTTGATTTTGAAAGTCTCTCACATGGCTTTCATCAGATCAATATTGAGATTGGCGGCGTTGTCAGTGATGATAGATCCTGGAACTCCGAACCGACAAACAATCCGGTTGTGGACAAAATCTTCCACAACCTTCTTAGTCACTACTTTGTAAGATGCTGCTTCGACCCATTTGGTGAAGTACTCAATAGCTACCAAGATAAATCGATGTCCATTTGAGGCAGTGGGCTCGATTGGACCAATGAAATCCATTCCCCAGGCAGCGAATGGCCAAGGTGAACTTGTTGCATTAAGCTCGGTTGGTGGAATTTTTATCATATTTGCATGTACTTGACATTGGTAGCACTTTTGAACTTACCGGATGCAATCTGTCTCCATGGTCATCCATAAATAGACGGCCCTAAGTATCTTTTTGGCCAGGACAAAGCCATTCATATGCGAGCCGCAGGTCCCAGCATGAATCTCCTCGAGCAATTTAGAAGCTTCTTTTGCGTCAACACACCTTAACAGTCCCAAATCAGGAGTTCTTCTATATAGGGCTCCTCCGCCGTGGAAGAAATTGTTGGACAATCTACGAAGCGTGCGTTTCTGAGTATGGTTTGCATGCTCCGGGTATTCTCCTTTTGTCAGATACCTTTTGATGTCGTGGAACCAAGGCTTCCCGTATGTTTATTCTTCAACATGAGCACAACATGTCAGCTGACTATGGATCCTTACTTGGATAGGATCAATGAAGGTCTTGTCTGGATGTTGTATCATTGATGACAAAGTGGCCAATGCATCGGCAAACTCATTCTGAATTCTGGGAACATGTCAAAACTCTATCTTTGTGAACCTTTTCCTTAACTCCTGCACATGGTGCAGATATGGTTATATCTTGGAATTCTTGGTTGCCCATTCTCCTTGTACCTGGTGCACAAGCAAATCGGAATCACCGATCACCAGTAGCTCCTAAATGTTCATGTCAACAGCCATGTTGAGTCCTAATATGCAAGCCTCGTATTCCGCCATGTTGTTGGTGCAGGGAAATATGAGTTTTGTAGATATCGGATAGTGTTGACCGGTTTCCGATACCAAAATGGCTCCAACACTGACTCCTTTGAAATTCGCCGCTCCGTCAAAGAACATTCTCCAACCGTCATAGGACTCAGCAATGTCTTCTCCCACGAATAGTACTTCTTCATCGGGAAAATACGTTTTTAGGGGTTCGTATTCTACTTCCACAGGGTTTTCAGCAAGATGATCTGCCAGTGCCTGTCCTTGACAATGTCGAATTCGCTCAACAGGATTTGCCATTTAGCCATCTTGCCAGTGGGCATAGGTTTTTGAAAGATATACTTCAAAGGATCCGTTCTCGATATGAGGTATGTTGTATAGGCATAGAAGTAATGCCTCAGCTTCTGAGCTATCCAGGTTAAAGCGCAGCATGTACGCTCCAGCAAAGAGTACCGTGCCTCGTGGAGGGTAAACTTCTTACTTAGGTAGTAGATGGCCTATTCTTTTGTCCTTGTCTCGTGGTGCTACCCCAGAACGCAGCCGAAAGCTCCATCTAGTACTACAAGGTAGAGTAGCAATGGTCTACCTGGATCTGGCGGGACCAAGACTGGTGGTGTTGATAAGTACTCCTTGATCTTGTCAAAAGCCTTTTGACATTACTCTTTGGCGGTGGTAGCTCTTGGATGGCTTTGAATTTTGACGGATCCAATTCTATCCCTCGGCGGCTGGCGATGAATGCCAATAACTTTCCGGCAGGAACCCCGAATGCACATTTTGCGGGGTTTAACTTCAGGTTGTACTTCCGCAGTCTGTCGAAAAATTTCCTCAACTCTGCTATATAATTTGTGGCCTTCTTGGATTTAATGATGACATCGTCCATATACACCTCAATCTCTTTATGTATCATGTCATGAAAAATAGTAGTCATGGCCCTCATATAGGTGGCCCCAACGTTCTTTAGGTCGAACGACATCATCTTGTAACAGTATACTCCCCAGGGTGTAATGAAAGTGATCTTCTCAGCGTCTTCCTCATCCATCCAAATCTGATGGTAGCCGGCGAAACAATCTACGAAGGGCTGGAGTTCATGTCTGGCACAACTGTCGATTAAGATGTGTATGTTTGGGAGTGGGAAATCATCCTTTAGGCTGGCTCTGTTGAGATCCCGATAATCGACACAGATTCTAACATTCCCATCCTTCTTCGGTACTGGCACGATGTTAGCTAACCAGGTTGGGTATTCCACAACCCTGAGGACTTGGCCTTAATTTGCTTAATAACTTCCTCTTTGATTTTCAGACTCATATCAGGATTGAATTTAGTTAGGTTTCTGCTTCACTGGTGGAAACATTGGGTTTGTGGGCAACTTGTGAGCCACAATAGATGTACTTAATCCGGTCATGTCATCGTACGACCATGCGAAGACATCCTCATATTCCTTCAGGAATCGAGTGTACTCCTATTTCTCTGACAGCGACAAGTGAATGCTGATGCGGGTCTCCTTGACAGTTTCGGAATCTCCTAAGTTGATTATTTCAGTCTCGTGCAGGTTGGACTTAGGCTTGTTCTCAAAGTCCTCCACTTCTCTAACAATTTCCTCAGGTATGACATCCTCTTCTTCTAAATCACTCTCCTTTTGTTGCGTTGCCTCATTACATGTCACAGTTGTCGGTTCATCGAGATAGGAAATAGTAATGATGTATAGATAAAGATATGAGAGAGAGAAAGGTAATGGTAATCATTAATTCATTGAAAGTGTCAAACAAATGTGGTTTTCAATAATTAAAACAGCGTTTTGAAATATTGAAAACATTATTTTAAACAAAATGCAGAAAGGGAAATCATCATTCAGAAAAATAAAATAATGTTGTTCACCCTTGCTACCCCGGGACTCGTCGGGCCCTGGATGGTCTGACAGTCCAATTCTTGAGGAACGGTCCTTGTTCCACAGCTCTGATGGTGGGGCCTTCCTCCTCCTCCTCCTCAAAAATTACACAGCAATTCATGCCCTCATCTTCTAGGAACAGGTTCCTCAAGGCGGCAAATGCTTCTTCCTCCTCTGATCCCCACATGATGTCGGTCTGCTGGAAAGTATTATTCAGGTGCGGTATAGGCTTCTCAAGAGGATAATAAGGACCACGCCATGGTGGTGACCAGTCTTGAAACTCTTTCCAGGTGTATTGATATCCTAGTCCAAAAGTAGTACCATTGCACTTTAGTTGTATTAGTTTTGAGATACCCTGAAGATTTTTTCCAAGACCCTTGTCGGGTTCATATCCTCTCCATGCTAGAATACTTTCTATCTTGCTACTCTACCACTTATCCTTCTCGATCGCGTTGACCCTCTTGATATGATGATAAGTCTCTCCACCTAGATTTCTTCTATTTTCAACCACCGGGATGGTCTGACGGGTGTAAATAGGGTTGCTCCCGTCTCCATGGATAATCACTTCTTGGTGGCTCCACTCAAACTTCACCCTTATGAAAAGTTGACGCTACAGCCCCAGCGACATGTATCCAGGGTCGTCCCAACAACAGACTATATGATGCAGATATATCCAGCACATGGAACTCGACATCAAACAATGTAGGCCCCATCTGTAGACAAAGATTGACCTCTCCAATGGTAGCTCTCTGAGACCCATCAAATTCCTTCACATTCATAGTCTCTTCTCGTATTTCATACAGACCTTTGCCCAACCTCTTCAATGTTGTCAATGGGCAAATATTGAGACTGGATCCCCCATCTATCAGAATTCTGGCAATGGAATTGTCCTCACATTTCATGGTAATATGCAGTGCCCTGTTATGATTCAAACCCTCCGGTGGCAGTTCGTCCTCGTGGAAGGTGATTTTATGACTTTCCAGCGCCTGTCCCACCATATTGGCCATTTCCCCGCCAGTGATGTTGTTAGGTACATATGCCTCACTTAACACCTTTAGGGAGCATTCCTGTGCACTTCTGAATTCTGTAGCAGTGACAGGATAGATATCTGAGCAGGAGTCTTGTTCAAATGATCGGTGATTGAATCCTCCCTTTCTTGCACTTTTCTCCAATGGTCATCGGGCCTATTTCAATAACGGTTGATCTGTTGGAAGCCTTCTTACTGGATTCTCCCAAATTCTCTGGTGTATAGACTCTTCCTGTTCTGGTCATTCCTTGCGCAGCGCCGGATTCTTCTATTTTGATCTTTCATTTTCTTATAGCTTCGACCACATAATCCCAAGGTACAGCCTTGGTGTCGAAAGGTGGTGTGGTTGACACTGTCACTATGAAAGGTGTGGCTACTTCCACTTTGAATGGAACATGCGCAGCTGGGTGCTATCTCAACTTTAAATGGAACTGATGCAGCTACCTCAACCTCCACAGGCGGCTGTATTTGTACTATAATAGGATTCAGTGTGACTGCGGGTTTCTTAGGATTGTCACCCTCTTTGATAAGTCCAATTGATCCCTCGGGCACAGGTCTTATTGGGTTGACCCATTGGGATGAATTCACCATGGTCGCAGCAGGGATAGGAGTGACGTAACCAGCAGCCTTCAGCCTTTCATACAACTAGTCAATGGGTTCGGCAATGGCAGTGTATTCTTTAGGTGGTCTGCGGTCAAATTTAGGCCGAGGTCTTGGGTAATTTGGATGAGTTGGAGGTGACTGAAAGTGAGAGAGTTGGGAATTATATGTGTGATAAGCAGTGGCTGGTTGGGAATATCTGAGAGGTGATGGTTGATATATGGGTGGAGGTGCTTGGTATGTAAGTGGGGAGGTTTGATATATCTTGGGCGACCATTACTGTTCACGCATCTTTCTTCTTCGATATACCCCCTGACTGCAGTGCTTTGTTTGTGGCCTGAAATGTCTCAAAGCTTGTCACCATACCGCTTTTAATTCCCTCTTCAATCCTTTCTCCGAGTTTGATGATATCGGAGAACTTGTTGTTTTCAATAAACATCAATCTTTCATAGTACTGTGGATCCTATGCTCTGACGAAGAACTTGTTCATCTGTTCCTCGTCTAATGTTGGCCTGATCTTGGCTGCTTCTGACCTCCAACGAGTGGCATACTCGAGGAAGGTCTCAATGGGCTTCTTCTTTAAGTTCTAAATGTAGAAGATATCCGGCGCATTCTCTATGTTAAACTTGAATCCGCCCATGAAGTCAGACTCCATACTCACCCAGTTGGCCCACTTCTTAGGATCCTGGCTGATGTACCAAGATAAAGCATCTCCTGTAAGAATCCTCATGAAAAGCTTCATTCAGATCCTTTCATCCTTTCCGACCCCTACAAGCTTGTCACAATAAGTCCTCAGGTGAACCCTGGGATCACCTGTTCCATCAAACATTTTGAACTTGGGAGGTTTGTACCCCTCAGGCAATTCCACATCCGGCTGTATGCATAGGTCTTCATAGTTCAGACCTTCTATCCCTTTGCCTCCTTCGACGCCTTGAACCTGACTTGTCAACTTCTTGAGCTCTTTAGCAAGTTCTTAATGAGCAGGTCCTTCTCAGCAGATTCCGGTACATAGGATATGGGTTGAGTGGAGTGAGGTAAGGTCTCCACATATATAGGATTATCTTGGTGACCGGGAGTTTGGGTGTAATGGTGATCATTGGTGGAATTCTGGGGTTCAGGAATGACTGCTGGAGTATTTTGTGGAGTATGGTAGGTGTTTTGTGGGTATTGAGTAGGGAGATGCTGATTTCGAGGAAAGTTGTATACTGGTGAGGTATGGGAGGATTTTGTGGGTGTTTATTGGGTGTGTTCTGAGGTGGTGCAGGGTTATAAGTGTTTGAATGGTTGCCATCTGGGATATTGAGTGTGAAGGATAGATTTTCTAAGTTCTGGACCTGCTCGAGCTCACCCTGGAGTTCTAGTATTTTCTGCTCAAGTCGTGATACCACATCATTCGGGGCCTGAGTACCTCGGCCGTCAGAAGCTTCTGCTTGTTCAGCATGTGTGTTATTGTCCTTTATGGTGCCGTTCAAATAATCCATCTTTTCTTTCCCTTTGCCTTTTGGTGGACTTGGAGGAGGAGAAGGTGGAGGGCCCGTGGATTTAGTATGATAAGCTGATGGTGCCAGTATGCACGAACCAACCTCTGGGGAATGGGAATAATCAAAAGAAATAAAGAAAGAAAGAAAAACAAAAGGTAGCCAAGTCAGTAAGAGTTATGAAAATAATATTTGCAATATTTAAACACATACTGCGGAATGTAAATTCGGGTCCTATTTTGGGAGCCTCGTTGTGCCCGAGGTAGGCCTAGCGACAAGTTGGTTTGGAGAACTTAGATGCCAATAAATGCCACATTTCATTAATATAAAAAATAGACGAATCCCAAAATGATACTAAGATAATAAAACATAAGTCACTACTGACATTTGGCCTTATTACATTTAGAGAAGCAAATAAATCTAATCTACTTGGTCCCAGAAGGACCTTCCCCAGGCTTAATCTTTTTGACTCCATCAATTAGGTTCCTCAGTTCGCGCATGCCCAACAACAGGTATACTCTTGTTAGATGTCCTCCCTCTCCTCCTTCAGCATTATGGCAGTCGGTGATTCTTTTCCTTGTCTTTTCTCCTAGCTCCATCAATCCCTACTCCAGATATTCTACCCTTTCATTGGAGGTGATAGCCATTTCCCTCCATTCTTTGATTAATCTCTCGTCTGTCTCGTGTATCTCCTTATGTGCGGCCTCGAAGTCACAAATCCTCTTGCGCAACTTGTTGTACCTTACTTGGGTTTCTGTATCTTCGTCTATGCCCTTGTTTCCCCGACCAATTCCTGGCTCAACTTTCCCAGCTAAGTTGTCCTCCAACCATTCCGGGTAAAAGGGTGCATGTCCCGCATGATACCTGTCTGGCTCGATGGTGTCCTTCTCCACAATAATCTTTGAGTGCCACATATGTTGAGCTTGACACTTGTAAGGGATGTCGTCATCCTGAAAATCTGCCCGAAAATGACTTATCTTCGCAACCTGCAGTATGATCTGCTTCTTGCCTTCCTGCCTCATAACCCTGATAGGAACATAAGGGTATATTCCCCTTAACCCGATCAACACTAAGTGAGGAGCGTCTCTTGACCTGATGATGAACTCGTTAGTAGGGAACCATTCAAACATCCACTGAACCTGATCCTCAGTCAAATTGTCGAAGAACTCCACCCATTCCTTAG
The DNA here is from genome assembly GCA_005239525.1 of Nicotiana knightiana. NCBI lineage: Eukaryota > Viridiplantae > Streptophyta > Magnoliopsida > Solanales > Solanaceae > Nicotiana > Nicotiana knightiana. The sequence goes on along the minus strand of ML398893.1, from coordinate 10,123 downwards.
CACTCTCTGTTGAGAAAACATGTCCAGAATATAAGTCATCCATTTAGGGTGATGGGAAGCAATATGGTCATTCCACTCCCTTCGTGGAAACTCCTGGCAATATTGACCCTTTTGGAGATGCTCCATTAACCACAACTGCAGCAGCAAATTGCAGCCCTCGAAATGTTTGGACCCTTTCTGGCAGTGGTCCAAGGCCCGGTAGATATCAGCTATAATCATAGGGACTATGGTGTATGTCTGTCCCTCGATTCCTTCCATTAGAGTCTTGGTGACCATAGCCAGTCTAGTGTGAATTCTTTCCCTTTTCGTTGGGAACACTATCATACCCAAGAAGCAAACAATGAACACAAAAACTCTACGGTGAATATGACCCAAGGAAGTGATGAAAAAATCATCATGGAAAATACGGTAGGACTTGCTATGACCGTATCTCTCATACAAGCAGTCAAATGGTATATAAGATTTCTTTAAGCACTCCAAATCGATGTTCTTTTTAAGACCCATCATTTTTAGAAATGCCCTGCCAATGCAATTTTTCGGTACCAATATCCCAGGGCTATCCCAAGGTAGCCCAGCAAATCCCTCGATTTCTTCTAGGAGCAGGGTCATTTCTATATCCCCGAAGTGTAACAATGATATTTCACGATCCCAGAACATGGTTGCAGCTTCTATCACCATGTTATTTGGTGGGATGTCTAACAGAGAAGGCAAATTTCCAAGGACCTTCTTCACATGTTCTTTTTTTTCATTTGAGGAAAGATCTTCCCACCAATCTAGTAGTAGTGGTGGTATACTACAGACCATGCCGAACCTGGGGACCTCGTGCCTCATTTTCTGCAAAACAAAAAAGGTTAGACCCTTTCCCCCCTCCATATTCGACTATTTATATATCCATGATTAGCATATTGGCATTTAATTCTCCGAAATTAATGCACGAAACGTTGTTGCATCTGTTGGGATTATGTAAACCCCGGTGGACTTTTGGATAAGGTTTGTCTTAAAGGGTTATTATATGGACAACATATTAACCCGGCTAGGTTTGACCATGATGCATGCACAGTTATAATAAGAGTAAGGTTGCTATGGGGGTTTAGACTGGTACCCTCAAGCGGACAACATGAGGGGGAAAGGCACAGAACCGTCGATTGCACCGCTGATCGGCTAGTTTTACCGCAAATAAGCCTTTCCGAATTTAAAGGGTGATATATAGGAAGAGCTCAACCACTCATCAAGTGTTTCTATAGGATTGATTATGCACGAGTGGAATATGATATTGAGCATGATTTATGCAGCAATAAATAGCATATTGTCACGTATTTTCACATTTGGAAAATAATAAATGCGGTATTTAACAATTAAAAGACGTTTAAGAAAGGAAAACAAGGAAATAAATCAGCTTATGCAGTAAAGGAAATCATAAATGCTCAAAACGGGCAATTAAATTCACATAGGGGAAAGGGAAATGGTGCGCACGTATTAACAAAAACGAAGCACGCTTAAGACTAATTTTCAAAAAACAGGTTTGTTATGGTAAAAGCCTAAAATCCCCAGTTGAGTCGCCATGCTATCGCGCCCCACTTTTTTCTTCGCGGAGTCTGGGTTTCGACATTTTGGGACAACTCCTTTTCCTTTTGGGAAAAGGGGTATGGAAATTGAAGAGTCACCACCTAACGGATTTAAGGTACGTTAGGGTACCTAATGCAAGTAACTCATATAAATCGATTTGCGTTACCAGAGATTGGGTAAGGGCTTGAAATTCCTTGAGGGGAAGGTGTTAGGCACCCCTCGAGGTCCACAACGGTGGGTCCCGGCCAAACTCATTTTTTGAATTAGTCATTAAGCAAATAAAACAATTTAAACACATAGAGATTATTAAAAAACAAGAATAAGGGAGTTCCTAGGTTTATTATCCTATAGGATCACATATGTGCAATACCCGGTAAACCTTCCTCAACTAGAGGGGTTACACGTGGCATTAGCACAGAGGTCATCATATCCTTTACTACCCAATTACCCTCCCCTTAGTGGTTATAAGAGGTTTTTAATTAGACAAACTCTATGTGTGCATTACCCGTCCCTTCCTTATGGCCCTGGAGGTGTTTAGGACCTCTAATTTATGGCAGTTCGAGACTCCCCTGAGGTGCTTAAAGGAGAAAATCTAAGCGACAACAAAGAACATATAGGACTGTCAAGTAAAGAACAATTAAGGGGGCTCATGTTTACCTCCACAAATAAACAGATAACTAGCACGTCTCAAACAACAAGATTTCAGATGTTTCAGAACAGTCCTAGAACAGGATATCTAGGTAAGCATGACAAGCAGAGAATATGCAGAATTGTGTTAAGGTGAAGTGATAGAAACCTAATCAGTTCGCCTACTGATTTTAGGACCTGCTGAATCTAGGCAGTTCACATATAATTAAATAAAGCACAATTTTACCATTTGCAAGATTTTAATTACCCTATAGGCTTGCCTAGTCGTGGATTTGAGATGTCCTATAAACATGATATCTAAATATTAATCAGAATTTTAAATACTAACTAGCGATTTTAAACAGGCAGTTTGAGTTCATGATGTCATATAGGCATGATGTCTAGGTATTGAACATTACAGAACTGATTTTATACATTTATCTCTATAAGCATGATATCTAGGTGTTGGGACTCCCTTTTATACTATCTAGACATAGGCATAGTATTCAGGCGAGTGCAATAAAAATCCTAAAACATGTTTTCTAATGCACAAAGGAGAACTTTATAAACATGACTATTAGGCAGAATTAATAACAACCTAGTGACAGGATTTCTAAGCAAGCATGATGTATGCAACATTTTTTTAGAAAAGCAGAAATTTTAGAACAAACGACATGATGCCTATGAACATGTTCTCTAATGCACAAATGATCCTAAGAGTATGATTCCTAATGCAAACAAATAGTCAAAGGAATCCTAAGAGCATGATTTCTACCCAAATGCCCCCACAATAATTATGTGAAAATCCCTTCCCTTTTACTAATACCCCCAATATCTATTTACAAGGATCACTATTACAGACGATTACATAATAAATAGAAGCTATGCTATAGGGAGCCTGAATAGGCCCAAAGTGAACCTGAAAATACCAGGCCTTCAAACAGTTCAAGGTGCCATAGTCTCATAATGTCCAATAGGGGTATCCTGGTGTGTCAAAGCTCTAAGGGCCTCAGGGACCCTGGCAATGCTTACACCAAGATCCTTTAAGATAACAATTTTTGTGCAGTGTGGAAGAGCCAGCCCCAGTGTGTCAGAGTTCGGAGGAATCTCATGGATTCCTAGGAAGTACACACACTGGAGGGGCATAACTTAAGTAATTTAAGAGTAGAAGAGAGAGTTCTTGACATAGTGGAAACAGTTGTGGTAAAACAGCCTATATACACTTTAGGAGTGAAAATAGTTTAGAAGTGAAAACACTTTAGGAGTTAAAGCAGTTTAGAAGTGAAAACATATTAGGAGTGAAAAAATAGTTTGGAAACATTCTAAGAAAACAAAGGTTCAGCAAACAACAACAAATAGAAACACAGTCACAAGGTTTCAAACAAAGCTTCATATTTCCCAGATTCAACTCAGTTTGTTAGTTAACCTTAGGTGAGCATATAGCATGCTAAGAACAAACAATTACACAAAAATAAAGCGGGAATTGGGAACACAAGAATCCTGAATTAGGAGCACATAGAAACAGGGTGTTAGGGAAGCATGTTAGTCAGGAGCATAGAGCAGGCATGGGGTAGATAACAATTCACTAGGACATACTGATTTAGGGTCTAGACAGGAATCACTCAAGTTTGACAGTCATACATAACTATAGAGGTAAGCATACTTACTCAAAGCAATGGACGGGGAAACATAGAAGTTTAATGTAAAAGCAGTCATGCTAATCAGTTCATGGAGGGGACAGAATTGATCACACCAATATCAAAGTAAACATGCTAGCTTAAAGAAATAGACGGGGAATGTTGAAATTTAAACACAGAAGTAAGTTTGTTGGTTTAGAGCAATAAACATGAAGGATTAAAACTTAAACAGAAGGTAAACATGCTGATTAGGGTGACAAACAAGAAGGAATGAAACTTAAACATGCTGATCAAAGCAATAAACACGAAAGAATACAGAATTAAGTACATAAGTAATTAGACTAGAGACATTGGCTTAACAGAAATAGAGGAACAGAGAACATACAGGTTCGGACTTCATAATGACATTAAGAATAGGAACATACCAGTTGAAGGAAAGCAATTAGGAGATGAAAGGTATGCAGGATTCAATAGTCTAGCCTTGACTTTCAGCCGGCTAGACAAGCAATGAGCACAAGTAGCAGAGAGATGAGAGCAAAGTATGTGCGTGAGTGTGTGTTTTCTATGAACTATTGTTCGTTTTTTGAAGAATCAGAATGAGAGTGTATATATAGCACTTAGTGAGGTAAAACAAATAAGGTAAAGAGGAAATCACAGTTCGTAAAACAAGGGTAATCAAATAAAATCAATCAGCCAATTAAGGAATCAATTCCTATAGAGAAATCCAAAAGAGACCCCTTAAATTGGGGAGAGTCAATTAACGGTACAGAACTAGGGCTCAAATAAAGCAAGAAATCAATCTTATACCAATAGGAGTCAATCAAATCCCCAAACCATACTGATAGTTTAATTAAGGAAAGTATAACTAATCCAGGTCACAAATAAAGAAATAGGTAAAAATCCCGAAAAATACTGATTTTAACAGGAAAAAGTTATTCGAAACCTAAATAGAATCAGTCAATATAATTGGTTAACAGAAATAAACACAATAACGGGAAAAAATTGAAAGAAATCGGTGTCACAAACAGAAACATCTAGGTTTTAAGCATATGCATGAAGATTAATCAAACCAGTAAAGAAATAATCAGATTCAACATTTGCAAGTTAGAAAAACCTTTTTGAAGAAACTTAGGACGGAACCCTAATTTCATAAAAGTAATGGAATCTGACTAATATTAACAAAATAGAAGATTTCTGGGGAAAAATACCAAAATAGAACTCAGAACATCTCAAATCTACGAGGATCTGAACAGACCCAAGTAGTCATTGAACTAGGGTTTTTCAAAAACAACAGAGATGAAAGAACCTAAGTCAAAAGCCATAGATTCGAACTAAAAATAGGAGGAAATCAGTACTCACAAACGAGAATGGCTATAGACAGGCCTGTAAATAAGTTTCGGACAAAAACCAAGTTGAATCTCTTTGAGGTTCTCTTAGGAATCCATATAAATAATCAAACAACCAGAAGGTGTAGAAGGTCGGTAAGGGCCGGAAAATACACGGAAACTCCATAGACAGGGAGTTTTTCCGGTGATGGCGATTAGGGTTTAGGGAGTGGTTGAGAGAGAATGGAGGGATCAGGGAAAGCAGTGACGGCGGAAGAAAGGGGAATGGGGGCTAGGGTTAGTTGTTTAGGATTAAAAATGGTAAGAAATAACGTGGACCGTTGATCTTAGAGATCAACGGCCACGATTAGGCGGGGTCTTTGGGTCGGGTAGGTGTGGAATTGGGCCTGGGGGGATTGGGCTAGTATTTAAGGGATTTGGGCTGGTGTAATGGGTTAGGTCCGAAAATTTAAAGAAATTAAAAGGGCTATTTCTTAAATACTCAATTAATTAATTAATAATTTGTAAAAATAATTAACAAATTGTAAAAAATGATTTTCATACATAAAAATATTTTAAAATAACACAAAGCTATTTTCTGGCAAAATAATGTAATAATGCATGCATGGGCTATAATTGCAAAGTTATTGCAATTATAACCTAAGAACTGTAAATGTGGTTATTTGTGAAATAATTTAAGCTTAATATAAGTATAAATAGCAAAATTAAACCATGAAATTGTGATAAAGTCATTTGTAATGCAGTTAATAACTATTTATATAAATAAAAATACTAGGATAAGTTAATTAAAATCCTTAAAAATGCAGAAATTATGTAAAAATGTTAAGTGATGCTAATGCATAGTTTTGAAGGTATATATGCAATTTGAAAATATTATAGGGAAAAATTGGATATCAACAAATACTGCAAATACTTTTCCAGAATTCTCACTAACTTGGTTACCTTTTTGTTTTTCTTTCTTTTTGATTATTCTCATTCCCCAAGGTTGGTTCACACATACTGGCATCATCATCATATCACACCAGATGCAGAGGCCCTCCACCTCCTCCTCCTCCAAGTAATCCGAAAAGCAAAGGAAAAGCTAAGATGGACGATATGAGTGGTGTCAGGAAAGACGACGCTACACATGCTGAGAACGTGGAAACTTCCGACGGTCGGAGTACCCCGGCACCAAATGATTTGGTTTTACGGCTGGAACAGAAAATACTTGAATTGCAAGGGGAGTTTGAGCAGGTCCGCAACTTGGCAAACCTCTACCTCACCCTAAACGTCACAGATATCAACCAACCAAACACCTAAAACCCAGTACCTCCTCAAAACACACTAAACCAACACCCACAAAAGCCTCCAGCACCCCACCAATATGCAACACCTCCCCAAAATCCTAATCCTTTACCCATACTTACACCCCCTCAACACCAGCATCTCCCGACTCAATATCCGCAAACCACTTATCACACTCCTCAGAATACCCCACAGCCTATCCCCGATCCTCAAAACTCAATCAATGATCACCACTACACTCAAACCCCGGCATTCATCAAAACAATCCCATATATGTGGAAACCCTACCCCACTCCACTCAACCAATCTCATATGCACTAGAATCCGCCGAGAAGGACCTGCTCATTAAAAATATGGCAGAGGAGCTCAAGAAGCTCACAAGCCGAGTCCAGGGTGTTGAAGGAGGTAAAGGAATTGAAGGTCTGAATTATGAGGGCCTGTGCATTCAGCTAGACGTGGAACTGCTGGAGGGTTACAAACCTCCTAAGTTTGAAATGTTTGATGGAACGGGCAACCCAAAGATACATTTGAGAACCTACTGTGACAAGCTCGTAGGGTTGGGAAGGATGAAAGGATCCGCATGAAGTTGTTCTTGAGAAGCCTCACTGGAGACGCCCTATCTTGGTACATAAGTCAAAATCCTAAGAAATAGTCTAATTGGGTAAGCATGACACCGGACTTCATGGATAGATTTAGATTCAATACAAAAAATGCAACGGATGTCTTCTACATACAGAATCTCAAGAATAAGTCAACAGATATTTTCCACGAGTATGCTACTCGGTGGAGGTCAGAAGCAGCAAAGGGCAGGTCGGCATTAGAAGAAGAGCAGATGAACAAATTCTTTGTCAGAGCTCAAGATCCACAATATTATGAGAGGTTAATGGTCATTGATAATCACAAGTTCTCTGACATCATCAAGCTCAGAGAAAGGATTGAAGAAGGTATCAAAAGCGGAATGGTAACAAATTTTGAGGCACTGCAGGCCACGAACAAAGCATTACAATCGGGAGGCATATCAAAGAATAAAGAAGTAGGTATAGTAATGGTATCCCAAGGTCCAAAATCTCCATTCTTATACCAAAAACCTCAACCCACACCAACCTTCACCTCCCAGATATCCTCAACCCGTCACCGCCTACCACTCTTATAACACCTAACTAGCCTACTATCATTCACCTCCAACTCGTCCAAACTATCAAAAACCCAGGCCCAATTTCGATCGCAAACCACCCAGACAACACACCCATATTATTGAACCCATCGACCAGTTATATGAAAGATTGAAGGCTGCCAGATATGTCACCCCTATTCCCGACGTTGCCATGGAAAACTCCTCCCAGTAGGTCAACCCAAAAAAAATATGTGCATACCATTCTGGTATGAAGGGACATACCATCGATGAATGTCGCACTTTGAAAGACATGATTCAGACACTGATTGATATCAAAGTCATACAAGCAAAGGGAAGTCGTGCCCAATGTCCACAATAACCCTCTCCTGGACCATAGGGGTGAAGGAGTAAATGTGATAGAAACTGATGAAGAATGGGATCCTGAAGGGTCAATTGGGCTTATTCAGGAAGGCGTTAACCCTAAGAAACTTGCAGTCACACTCACTCCTATTGTGGTACAGGTAAAACCACCAGTCTAAGTTGAGATAGCCGCATCAACTCCGTTCAAAATCGAGGTGACAACACCTGCAGCTACACCTGCTCCATTTGAAGTAGAAGTAACCACACCCTTCACTGTGATGGTAGCATCCACACCGCCCTTTAAATCCAATGTCGTACCTTGGGATTATGTTTCCGAAGCCAATACGAAAGGGAAGACAAATATGGAAGAGTCTGGTGCTGCACAAGGGATGACCAGAACTGGAAGAATCTATACACCTGAGAATTTGGGAGGAACAAGTAACGAAGCCAATGCCAAACAACCCATCATTGAAACCGGTCCAGATGATCTTTGGAGGAAGGTACAGGCAAAGGAATATTTTGTGGTAGACCGTCTGAACAAAACTCCCTCCCAAATACCTATCCTATCACTGCTGTAAAATTTTGAGGCGCATAGGAATGCTCTGATGAAGGTGTTGAAACAATATCACCAGTGGAGAAATGGACAACATGGTGGGGCAAGTGCTGGAGAGGCACAAGATCACCTTTCACTAAGATGAGTTTCCACCTGAAGGATTGATCCATAACAGGTCCCTGCACATCACAATGCAATGCGAGGATAAGTTCATTGCCAGGGTTTTGATAGACGGAGGATCCAGCCTCAACATCTGTCCATTGACAACTCTAAAAAGGTTAGGCAAGGGTTTGCATAAAACACGAGCAGGGACTATGAATGTAAAGGCGTTCGATGGGTCGCAAAGAGCCACAATCAGGGAAACCAATTTATGTTTGTAGATGGGTCCCACTTGGTTTGATGTTGAATTTCAGGTGCTAGACATATCCGCCTCCAACAATCTGCTGTTGGGACGACCTTGGATACATGTCGCTGGGGCTGTTGCATATACTTTGCACCAGGCTGTGAAATTTGAACAGAATCATCAAGAAGTAATCATTCATGGAGATGGGAGCAATCCCATTATACCAATCAAACTGTTCCGTTCGTGGAAAATAGAAGGAAGTTGGGCGGAGAGGCTTATCACTGCATCGAGCGCGTCAATGCAATTGAGAAAGATAAATGGTGGAGCAGCAAAATAGAAAGAATACTTACATGGTCGGGGTATAAACTTGACAAAGGACTTGGGAAGAAACTCCAAGGCATTACCAAGCCAATACAGCTGAAACATCATGGTACAACTTTTGGGCTTGGATATCTGTATACCTGTCAAGAATATGATGATTGGTCGACGCCATGGCGTGGTTGTTTAACCAAAGAATTATACCCTTTGACTAAATCTTACTTTTAAGATGAATACGGGTTACTGATAATCAAGATAATGGGAAAAATGAATAATAGACAATATTACAGAAATAAAAGATTGAAGTTGATTGTATTCCAAAATCAGATGCCTTTACAAGCTATATTCCCCTCCCTTATATAGGAGATTCTTATAACATATGACTCCTACTATGGTTACTAATTAATGACTAATTATGACATTAATTAGGCGTTACAAAGGATAACTGTTATAGGGGTTCAGTTACATAACGTTCGAGTAATCAATTGTGGGTCCTTGAATCTGCCCGTAGCTTTGTCTAGATTCATTCTGACCGTGCCTCTCTCCCGTTTTAATCAAGTTGAATTTTCCGTGGCTGATAAGTTCGTGGGTTTACTGAACCGTGCCTCTTTGTACCGTACCTCTTCAAAGAGTTACATCCAGCTGTCGTGTTTTCCTGTGTCCACGTGACTGGCTGAGTTGTCAAAAGCTGGCTTACGTGTGAAACTTTTTTTTACCAATACAGATAGTCCCCCCACTTACCATATATTTAACGATTAATATTTGGTAAGTGGATATCATTTATGGCGGGAATATTTTGTCGCCGCTTTTCCTTGAATCATTGTATCCTTCTCTGCACCATAGGCGTCGTTTGTCACTTCCATTTAATGCTCATACCACGTTTCCTTTTTGGATTGGTTCTGCATTTACTTTGCACCTTTTAGGGCTTTTTGCGGTTGTGCCAGTTTCGAAGTGACATCTTCAATTATGACTTTT
>ML398891.1:52409-92820 GCA_005239525.1 Nicotiana knightiana | reverse complement strand
TGTGGGAGCTTGCTGATAGTGAGGAAGCCATAATCTATCTATCGGATTGCCTATTTGTCTATCTGTCTGGTGAAGAGAGAATGGAAGAGACTCTCAATAGGGCAAGCACAAAATACCTCGTTCGAGTCCCCGGACGAAGGTGAGACCAACCTTAAATTATAGGTAAAATATGGCTCTTCCAATGCCCACAGAGGCAAAGCAATCCCACGTATGAAGCTCTCGGATTACGTACGAATCAATTAAACAAGCCAAACCGAAGGCTTTTTTCAAAAGCATCAGTAGACGCAGAAAAGATCCTATTCCGATGCTTCTGCAGGATGAGTTCGATTTAAAAAGGGCGATCAAATAAGGCAAAATCGTCTTTTTAAAAGTCATTTAACAAAAAAATGGATACAGAATTACGGATACAAATAGAAAAATAAAGCGAGTACAGATTAAAAAGGGGCGATCAAATAAGACGCCGTGCAATTTTTACCATTTAAGTTGTCGATACCAGTAACTGCTTTCTAAAATTTGTAAAAAGTAGTCCGACTCATGTCATTTGATCCGATCCTGATAACTAAACAATGTGCTCGAATCCACAAAATAACTCCACAATTATGAACCCTTTCACGGTACTCTCAAAACTTAAGAAAATTAATTAATTTTAAACATGTGTAGTGGCTTTAGGCGCGCTCTAATAATTCTTTATGGTTATGCGTATGATTCCTGTGTGGTATAATTTTAACGCCTCATCCCAAAATCAAGTACATATTCGTGTGACTTGACCTTATAACTTCAAAGTAATAATAAAATAAACATGTCGTAAATTGTAGTTACGTTTCACGTGATGTTATTTACGGTATATATAAAACGACAAGTGTACGACATCGTAATTTGTTTTTAAAATAAATACATAAAACGAATTAAAATATATAATTAAAAGCAATAAAAAGTAAGAATGCACATAGGTTTAAAACATATAATAATCAGATAACTAAGCCAATTTTAACTGTAAAGCATCATGCTAAAATCACGGAATTCGAGAGTGCCTCACACCTTATTCCGAGTTAACAGAATTTTTTACGCAGTCTTGTGTATTTTGCAGACTTAAGTAGAGTCAAATTTTCTTGATTTGGGATTTAAAACAAATAGTAACTTGGAAAACCGTCTTAAATTATTTTAATTGGCGACTCTTAAAATAAATAAAATAATCAGTTTTCAATAATACCACTTCAAATTTTAAAAAAAAAAACTCTTTTTTCCCGGAAAAAGGAGAAGTGATGTCGTCCCATACCTAAGTTTGAGGAACCAGCGAACACCTCATAAAAAATACTTGAGGTGTAGGCTACGATTAACTTTATTTTTTACGAGTCGAATTAAAGCATGCTTCACTTTCGATAAATATTTTGTCCAAAAAAAAAACACACATTACACCTTTTATTTCAATTTATGTATCATAGTCAAATTTTCAGTTTATGTATCATAGTTTTGACCTTCAAATATAAAATCTTTTTAAAATTTTAAATATTTATATACTTAAGAACTCTGTACAAAATAAAAACTACTAATCACCATGGGTGTATCTAAAGGCTAAGCCAGTGAAGCCATTACCTTAGTCCCCCAAAACTTAAAGCCAAATTTACTTTAAACTCTAATTATTAAACTCTAATTATTATGATTACTATATATTATATAATTTATATAAATAATTATTATAAAGAAAAGTATTACAATATACTCTCTCTTCGTTACAGTTTATGTGAACCTATTTCCTTTTTGGTTCGTTCCAAAAAAAACGATCCCTTTCTAAATTTGAAAAACAATTTAACTTAAACTTTCAATTCTTCACTTAATGGAAAACTTTTATAACCACACAAATACTCTGAACTCCTTTTTGACTTGTTTAAAACTACAAATTCTAAAATTTTCATTTTCTCTTAAACTTTGTATCCAGTCAAACAGAGATTCACATAAATTAAAACGAAGAGAATATATTTTATAATTATTTGATTGAGGTTATTTATACCAATAAGTTCATAAATTATGATAATATTCTCACTCATTAATTAATATATTTGCTTCACTTTTCAATTTGAAGTTTATCCTTTTTATATAGAAATTAAGTTATATATTTCAACAACATAATAAACATTTATTATAATATTTTCTAAAATTGCATGAACACAAAAGCATTCACGCACCGATTTTCTTTTAGTATAATTTAATGATTGAAATTAGATTATTTATAATTTATTTTAAATAATCACCAATAAGTACTGCTAATTAACAAAATGAATTACAATTATCATTTAAATTGATCAAAATGAATAAATATTTCTAACATCTCAATGCTCAAAGCTTAACTATTAAGTTCTAAATTTATTTCTTTTTTCGAATTCTGGACCTAACATCCGATAATCTGTCACTCTATTCTTTGTGCTGCTCTTCTATTTTTTTGTTGAAGTTCACTATTTTTTATCTTAAATGATCAATTTTTTTGCCTTAGCCTTGAGCCGCCACCACTGCTAATCACAACAATTAACAATTCAGAGTATCTAAAAGAGGTATGGAAAAATCACAACCAAATAAAATTGAAACAGAGTACTGGTACCATTTTTTACTAAGATGAACACATGACACTATATTTTTTACATAGCCACAGCTTCTAAACAGTTACAAGACGAGAATCCACAAGTTATTAACAATACAACCATGAACTTGGCAATTTCATACAAACACTCACTTGTGAATTTTACCTCTAAGTTTAACACCAAGGATCTTCTCCATTTTAGCCAACACCGCTTGATTAGGAACGGCCTTACCATTCTCATACTCTGCAACAACCTGTGGCCGTTCATTGATCTGTTTCGCCAGATCAGCTTGGCTCATCTTCTTCTCAATTCTCGCCTTTTGTATAGCTTGCCTTACCTCCACCGGTACTTTCTCAAGCGCCGCCGGCTCCGCCGCCTCATCTAGCTTTCTAACATTAACAACAGCGGAAGCGGCAGTCGTTTTCTTATTCAAACCGGCGTCGAATTTCTTCACCGTTTGAACCTGTGCTCCGGTTCGCAATGCCTGGTTTACAACCTTTGGATCCCTCAGGTCTTGTGCTTTCTTTGGCTTGTGGAGCACGACTGGCTCCCACTCTTGCTTCATTCCTCCTGTTGATCGGACCGGCATCTTCGATTAATTTAAATGAATATAATCGGCGATGACAAAAAAATTGGTTTTTGTTGGTTGAATTTTGAACGGGTAGAGGAAAATGGATGGGGAGGGATTATATATAGTGGAGTGGGACTCTAGAAGGTTCGGGTATAATGTAGCTCGTTTAATTAATTACAAGAAGAATGTGTGGACGGTTCCAGAGTCTGTTAAGTCACCTTAAGACTACACGTTTGCTTGTTCTCCAAGGATATTGGCCAATAGTATTAATTTATTTGAACATTTTTGGAACTTTGTTTTAAAAAGTAGAACTATGACTCATCCGGGCTCGTCCTGGGACGGAGCACTCGTAAAATGCCTCTGAGCATATGTGTGGGGCTTAGTTCTGTGAGACTTACGTCTCGGCCGTCGGGGCTTACTGATCACGCCCAACTATACCTTATAAAAAGGACTAAGCGGACGTTGCAAATATAATCTGAGTATTTCGCTCAGAGTCGAATCCCACAGGGAATTAACCTATCAATTATAGTTGTTAGACTCACTCGATTCTTCGTAATCAACTTCCCAAAGATTATGAATATCAATTGTTGGTGTTTCTACTAACTAAAACTGAATGAAATTAATTAAACTAGAATATAACTATTGCTGGGTTGTAAACAAATGCGAGAAAGATCTAAGGTTATGGTTCCCATGTTGATAGAATCCCTTCTTGTATATTTCATATAGTTTGGCCTAATTATCTCTATCGATCATGAGCACTCTTGTTACCGTAAATCTCTCCCGAGTAATTACGACAATTTACTAGACGCACTCTCCCGAGTTACGCTAGCTATCTTTTAGTATAGCTCACTTGAGATTGCACCCAAGGTATCGTTATCCCTAATCCAACCTTTAAACCCTCGGTTATGGATCCCTCCTATACTTTGGGAGTGGTGTTGTTCAACAACTACCTAAATATGCACTCTCTCCCGAGTAGATACACACTAAATAGGCCCAGCTAATTGAGGGCCCTTCAATCAACTACAACAAGAACTTAGTTGAACAAATAGAGATTAAAACCACGCAAACTATATTAATGTAACAAGTTATTCATCCTCAATAGGTTCCATCAAAACCTAAGACTAAATAAGTTAGCTACTCATAATTATACTAAAAATAACAATAGAAGAATTCATCAATAATGGTAGAAACACAAGGAAGAAAGATGAGATTTGATGCCCAATTTTCCTCATTGCCTCTTGCCTTTTGCTTTTCTTGAACAAGACTTTAAACCCTGATAATCCTCTCTTTTAGGCGAGTTGAACCTTATAATAAGTTAAGTGGAATTGTCCCAAACTTCCAATTTTACCCTGAAAAATAACGTGTGTGAACTAGACTTGCGCGGCCGCGCTAATGGCTAAGTGTACTGCCTCTAATCGTTGGTCTAGCACGTCCGCGCTACTGGGCGAGCTAAGGCCGCGCTAATGGTCCTTCATTATGCCTCAAACACCTAGGACTAGCGCGGTTGCGCTAGTGGACGCGTTATGGCCGCGTTAGTGGACTAGTAGTCTGCCTTAACGATTTTGTTCCTTCTTTTCACACGCTAGAAAAATAACGTGTGCAAACTGGACTTGCGTGGCCGCGCTAATGGCTAAGTGTACTGCCTCTGATCGCTGAGCTACCGCGGCCGCGCTACTGAGCGCGCTAAGGTCGCGCTAATGGGCCTTCATTCTGCCTCAAACACCTAGGACTAGCGCGGCCGCGCTAGTGGACGCGCTATGGCCGCGCTAGTGGACTAGTAGTCTGACTTAGCGATTTTCTTCCGTATTTTCACACGCTAGAAACTCCAAGGGGCCTTTCTCCTTCAATTTGGCTCTAAACACCACCCTAGGTCCTCATAAGCACACTTTGCTCCTGCGAAACATAAAATCCACAATTAGAGTCATTTTAACATCATTTAACATTCCTAAGACAGTGAAGCGTAATGAAGTTGGAGTATAAATAAACGCTAAACTACGTGAATCTAGCCTATTATCAACACCCCACACTTAAGCAATCCACCCTACTCTACAAAGTTCCTTTCACTAAGCATTTCCCTAACGTGTCATACCAAGAACATATTACAAGAGTTATACCTAGCAATGTAACATCTAAGCCTCAAGAGTCGACTCTCACGTGCCGTGCAATGTTCATACTTCCTCAATTTACTCTATACAGAGGTCAAGACTTACCTTTCCGTCATGAATCAAGTGCCCTCACCACACACACGAGAGTAGTTCCACAAGAATGATATTAAGAACACGTAGGAACTCAAAGAGAAAGAATTCACTCACTCACGGAAAGAACATTCATATGCCACAAAGCTGCACCATAGGCTTGCCCGTAATGTAATACTCTACTAATCGAGCCCATTCAGTATAAGATCAATTAGGTCTTCATTTGGTTGTAATGTAGGCTAAGGGACGGGTATGATATATTTAGATATAGTGACTAACCTCCCTAAGCACTTTTAATACATTTACTTTCGCTTTCAGATCATATTTATGCCATGCCAGACATTCCACCACACTTTTCTTTATATTACCCCAAATTTACTTAGGTGCAATTATATCACTTCACCACTTATCAAGGACTGCATTTATTCATTGTCCTTTTCTCTCTCTTTTTTTTGTCAAAACTTTACACCTTTCTTTCTATTTATTTGATTCCACTCAAAAACCAAACCACCACCACACACTTTGACTTTTACATATTCTCTAAAAATTCAAGTGCTCATGAGAGGTAAAGGGTTCAAACAGATGGCCATTCAAACAATTGGGTAAGGTTTGTAATGTGGTTGCCAAAGAAACAGGCTTATAAGATCAAAGGGGTTAACTATGATAGATTACAATCAGGTGGGTATACTTTATATCTGGCTTAACAAATAAATGCCTATATCACTTCTAAAACTGAACGAAGCTACTATTTCGCTTTGCAAACACACAGGGCAAGTTCTAGGCATCGAATGTGGAGCATAGAATACAATGCAATACACCTTACACACATATGGCACATGACTCACTCCAGATTGGTTTATCAAGACACTCTCGCCGAGTTTTCAAGTTAGTTACAACATACAAATTTAAGGCACTCCACACGAATCAACAACTGAGCCTAAGCGTCACATTCTAGGGTCTTTGGTGTTGGGATGTAACAACACTAAGGGATGTTTTTCCTGTTTTAGCTCATCTCCCAAAAACACCTAACAACTAAAACAACAAAATAAAAAAAAACTAACTACACCCGATTCAAGTAAAACCCTTGGAAAAGAACCGCGGTCAAAAGAAAAACTACGGGGGAGTTGCTACATTACCTAAAAAAAACAAAAATAAAATCTTTTTGGTGTTTTCTTTAGATTAACTTCCCTCAATAAAACTGCCCAAGAGATCCGTCGTCAGGAAGAGTCCACTTTTTTTTTATGGTCGACTTGGACCCTCAAGAACCCCGTCGAAAAGGGGTCCGTCGTCAGGCCAAGACGAATTAATAGTTATACTACTACTAAAAATCACAAAAAAGAACAAAAGCAACAATTAAGAATTAGTTCCTACGTATGTACATATACAAGGGAGAATTCCCCCAACCCACACTTAATATGAAGACGTGTCCTCATGGCAATCAAAATAAACAAAGACAGGTAAGGGGACTTCCCTGAAAGCTCAGTCCTGGTCGGAGACTGTCCTTGGGTCCAGGTGGCATGCACGACCCAGGGCACGCAGCCAGCCCATGATCTTCTTTTCAAATTTCCTCTGTTGGGCAGCTACTGCATCAACCCGCGTACCCAGGTCGGCGACCGAGGTGCGCAGCCCAGCCATGTCCTATTCCAGGTGGTCCATTCTCTGTCCCCGACCGGCCCTAGACGGGCCTGCAACCTCAGCAGCCTGCTCCTGAGTGGACTGCACCTCCTCCTCATCTTCTTGATCATCCTCCTCATCATCCTCATCAGAATCATTCTCCACCTCTTCATCATCAACTGCCATCGCTTCATTTCCAATAGTAACCCTGTCAGCTCTGAAGGCGTACACCGTTGGCACTTTGCCATCCACCGCCAAGTTTCCTATACCCCAACTGCAAGGCATAATCGAGTGACAAGAGATGGGAAAAAGAAGCCATATCTCTGAACTTCACTGCGGACGAACATCTCTTCATGTGTTCATCTACGAAGTGTTGTGGGATGGGAGTAAGCGGTTTTTTATCAGGTGGAGCCAACATTTTGCTTCAAAGGTGAGGGTTGAAGAGTGAAAATTCTGCCCGTACTTGTACCACTTTATATCTGTGCCCGGGAGACAAATGGTTGGGAGGAACTTTTCCCACTGAGCCGGCCATATGCCTCATATTTGTCCTTGTACATATCCACGGGGTCTGGTAGCCGGTAAAACGTCTGAATGGCCTCGACAGAGAAGTTCACCTGCTTCTTCCTCACTGTTACCACATGATTCTTGTGCTCCGGGCAGTTTGCATAAAACTCTCTCACTATCATTGCATTAGCCTCATCGGGCTCCTCAAAGAACACATCTTATCTCCTCCGCATCAACTCATTATACATCCTTTGGCAGTAACGTCAGAGTGAGTCCGTGTCTATGTCACGTTCAGGTATGGACGCCTTTGATTCCTTCGCAACAAACTTGTCCTGGCCCTTAGCTGATACAAATTTGTTGCTATTGAAAGGCCTAGTGTTAGGTGCTCCTCTTGCTCTTCTGTCCAAGGAAGAACTTGTTTTTCTGCCGGAGGACGATCCGATAGCTTGACGCTTCCGAGAGGGTGCCATTGTACCTACAATAAGGACATTATTAGCACAGCACCACGAGGTGACCCAAATGTGGTTACTCAGACTTCACCTTACAATTGGTCACAATAATTTCCCTTCAGTAGGTAATTTACACAAACACTTGGTGGGCAGTACCGGAGCCCCCAATTAATCAAGTTGAAACTCCAATCACCACCACAATGTCCCAAACTTCACCCAACTAAATCAAGGCATACAACACCCCCAAATACCATCACCCACAAGTACTACACATACACTACCAATTACTTCTACTAAACAAGAAGAAAAACTACTACTTTCAACAATAGAAAAAGAAAAAAATTACAAAAATAGAAAAAAATGCGTAAAGAAAACACATAAATGTGTGTTAAAGGAGTGAGAAGTGGAGAATTGGGTTATGGTTGGATTGAGCAAGAGTCTTGGGGCGTGTGAGTAGTTGGGTATTGGTGGGGAGAGTATTCTTAGAAGAAAAAGAGAAAAGAAGAAGAAGAAGGGATTTTGGAGATGTGGGTGTGGAAGATGTGGGAGAGGTGGGTTAGGTTTGGGTAATTAGAAAAATTAAATGTCAATAAACTAAAAATAATAATAATAAAAAGCTTACCTGGTCCGCGACGGGTCAGTAGTGCGCCCATAGCGTGGTCGCGCTAGTGGAGACAGAACATATGGCCATATGCGCCGCCACTAGCGCTGTCACTAGCGCGCCCGCGCTAGTGGCATCGAGACGAGACAGAAAAGTAGGCCATTAGCGCGCTCAGTAGCGCGGTCGCGCTACCCCAAGTCTCAAAATGCTTCAATTTTTAAACTGACTTTTTCCTTGGAGTGGCTTGAGTCTACCCTCGCCCGCGCACACCTGCATATGTTAGTACTTACAACAATTCAATTACTCATCCCTTACACCATAAACATTACACGTTGGGTTGCCTCCCAACCAGCGCCTTAGTTAATGCCGTGGCACGACAATTACAACAAATCAATGGGTTGCCTCCCATGAAGTACTTGATTTAACGTCGCGGCACGATGCAGAATGAGCGCATTTAAGGCTCGTTCGACCTCTTAGGTTCAGTGAGATGCATCACAGGCACTTCCTTGTTCTCGTTCATACCCACATACAGTTTCAATATATGCCCATTAACTCTGAAGGTGTGGGAATCTTTTTCATAAGAAATCTCTACAGCACCTGAGGTAAACACTTCGACCACATGAAATGGTCCAGACCATCGGGACTTGAGTTTACCCAGAAATAGTCTCAATCTTGAGTTATAGAGCAGCACCATATCTCCGGGTTTGAAGTTACGATCCACAATGTTCTTGTCGTGTACCCTCTTCATTCTTTTCTTGTACAGCTTCGTGCTTTCAAAGGCAAGATACCAGAATTCATCTAGTGCATGTAGTTCAGTGACTCGACTTGTGCCCGTAGCGTCAAGATCCATATGTAACTATTTCAGTGCCCACCAAGCTTGATGTTCTAGTTCTACCGGCAGGTGACAGTCCTTCCCGACCACCAACTTGTACGGTGACATACCAATTGGCATTTTGAATGCAGTTCTATAGGCCCAGAGTGCGTCATCCAGCTTTTTCGCCCAATCAATTCTTGTGGCGTTTACAGTTTTCGTTAGCACACTCTTTATTTCTCAATTTGACACCTCAACCTGTCCACTTTTCTGAGGGTGATATGGGGTTTCCACCTTGTGGCGCACATCGTACTTTGCTAACAGCTTCTCTAAGGCACGATTGCAGAAATGGGTGCCTCCGTCACTGATGATGGCCCTTGGGGTCCTAAAGCGGGTGAATATATTCTTCTTAAAGAACCCCACCACCACTCGTGCATCATTGGTGGGGAGTGCTGCAGCTTCCACCCATTTGGACAACATAGTCTACAGCAACAAGTATGTACTTATTGCCATAGGAACTGACAAAGGGACCCATGAAGTCAATCCCCTATACATCAAACACCGCAACCTCTTGAATCAGGTTCATGGGCATCTCATGACGACGGGATATGTTCCCCGTTCTTTGACATTCATCACATCCCTTCACCCATTGGTGTGCATCCTTGAACACAGTTGGTCAGTAGAATCCGGCCTCTAGAACTTTAGCCGTTGTTCTGACTCCTCCAAAATGTCCTCCATACACTGATGCGTGACATGCCTGCAAAATAGAAAATTTCTCTATCTCAGGGACGCACCTCCGGATCATATTGTCAACACAAATTCTAAACATGTATGGTTCATCCCAATAGTAATTGCGGCAGTCACGATACAACTTTTTCTTTTAAGAAGATGAGAGTTCATCTCTATGCCACTTGCCAGGTAATTTGCAATATCTGCATACCATGGCACTTCCTCCATGCTTGTGGAGAGTAGTTTCTCATCTGGAAAGGTTTCCAGAGTATCCTCTGCTTCCACTGCATTTTCAGCTCCTTCAATTCATGACAGATGATTCGCGACTTGATTCTCCGTGCCCTTACGGTCACGGATCTCTAGATCGAATTCTTGCAGTAGCAGCACCCAACGAATCAGGCGTGGCTTGGATTCCTTCTTCTCAATCAAATACCTGAGGGTAGCACGGTCAGTGTAATCAATCACCTTCGAGCCGATCAGGTATGATCTGAACTTATCGAAAGCAAACACCACTGCCATCATCTCTTTTTCGATCACAGTGTAGTTCAGCTGAGCTCCAATCAATGTCATACTCGCGTAGTAAATTGGGTGCATTGTCTTTTCCTTCCGTTGTCCCAACACTGCTCCCACTGCGTAGTCACTAGCATCACACATGAGCTCGAATGGTTGCTCCCAGTCGGGGGCAACAATGATTGGTGCCATGACTAACCGCTTTTTTAGCTCCTCAAAAGCTACCATGCAATCATTAGAAAACACAAAAGGGTTATATTTTTCGAGCAACTTACATAGGAGGTTGGCTATTTTGGAGAAGTCTCTCATGAAACGCCGGTAAAACCCGACTTGCCCATGGAAGCTCCTTATTGCTTTAACCAATGTGGGAGGTGGGAGCTTTTCTATAACATCAACTTTATCACGATCCACCTCAATTCCTTTGCTTGACACCAAGTGCCCCAAGACTATCCCCTCATGTACCATGAAATGGCAATTCTCCCAATTAAGCACAAGGTTCGTCTCAATACACCGCTTCAGCACTCGGGTCAGATTTGCTAGGCACTCATCGAATGAAATTCCCACCACTGAGAAGTCATCCATGAACACCTCCATTATATCCTTGACCATGTCAGTGAATATGGCCATCATGCACCTTTGAAATGTGGCAGGTGCATTGCATAAGCCAAAGGGCATCCTTCTGAAGGCAAAAATCCCGTAGGGACATGTGAATGAGGTATTTTCTCTGTCTTCCAAGGCAAAGGAAATTTAGTCGTACCCCGAGTACCCATCCAGAAAACAAAAATGAGACCTCTCTGCCAGTCTGTCGAGCATCTGATCGATGAAGGGAAGTGGGAAGTGATCTTTCCGGGTGGCTAGATTCAACTTTCTGTAGTCTATGCAAATTCTCCAGCCTGTGACGGTTCTTGTAGATATTAGCTCATTGTTGTCACTTTTTACAACCGTCATGCCACCCTTCTTAGGAAAAAATTACACCGGGCTAACCCAGTTGCTGTCAGAGATGGGGAAAATGATTCCCGCATCCAACCACTTTATAATTTCCTTCTTTACCACTTCCATCATGTTTGGGTTCAGCCGCCTTTGGTGTTCCCTGGAAGGTTTGTGCCCCTCTTGCAGCAAGATTTTTTGCATATAGTATGTGGGGATAATTCCCTTTATGTCTGCCATGGTCCACCCAATGGCAGTCTTACACTCAGTGAGTACCTGTAAGAGCTGTTTTGCCTGCACATCTAACAAACTGGATGAGATAATAACAGGTAAAATAGAGTTGGGTCCTAGAAACGGTACCTGATATGGGATGGCAATGGCTTCAGTTCCAGCTTTGGTGGTTCTTCAACGATGGCTTGGCTGGCGGAGTCTCTATCTTTTCTAAGTGTAGGGACTCGAATTTCAGTGACCTTGGCCACACGCATTTGCCCTCAAGAGCCAACACCCATTCTGCCAATTCCTCCTCATTTTCCGCATCCAAATTCATCAAACATGCAGCAAGGGGGTCTTCAATAGTCAAGGACTCATCATCTTCCTCCAGTATCACATCCACGGCATCAATAAGAGAAAAATTGGCAAATTCACTTGGTCGCCTCATGGATTTCTGCACATTGAATGTGATTTCCTCGTTGTTCAATCTCATCTTGAGCTCCCCAGTTTCACAATCAATGAGGGCTCGCCCTGTGGCCAAGAATGGACTTCCCAAAATTTTAGGAATATCCTCATCCACTATGCAGTCCAGTATCACAAAATATGCAGGGAATACAAACTTCCCTACCTGCACCAATACATCATCAAGAATGCCTGACAGTCTCTTTACCGTCTTGTCTGCTAGCTGCAACAACATAGAGGTCGGTCTAGCTCTACCAATCCCCAACCTCTTGTAGATGGCCAGGGGCATAAGATTAATGTTGGCCCCTAAATCACAAAGTGACTTGGCAAAGGCAAAATTACCAATGGTGCAGGGAATGGTGAAACTCCCTGGGTCAGACAGCTTTTCCGCAATTGGTCGGGTCACAACAACACTGCAATTCTGAGTAAGAGTCACTATGGCCAAGTCTTGGAAGTCGAATTTTTGGGACATCAAGTCCTTCATCATTTTGGCATAACCAGGCATCTCCTTCAGAGCATCAATCAAAGGAATATTTACCTATGTTTGTTTCAACATATCCAAGAACTTTTTATACTGCTCATCTTTCTGGTACTTGGCCAGCCTCTGTGGGAATGATGCTGGAGGTCTATTCTTCCCGATGATTTGAGATTTTTCTTTATCAGACCCTACCTCTATCACCGGTTCCTGGGCTGTCTCAGCTTCTTTCTCAGCCTCGACTTGCGTGTTGGGTTCTCCCTGGGTAGGCTGCACGGTCACCTCAGTAAGTTTTATTAAATAATAAATCTCAATGGACACCGGTACCCGTGTCTCAACCTGTCTGCTTTCTCGAGCTCTTTCCTGCTCCAAGTCTAAGTCCCTGCCATTTCATAGACTCACCGCCATCAGCTACTTTGAACCCTGATCTTTAGGATTTACCTGAGTGTCTGCAGGCAATGTCCCAAGAGGACGATTATTCAAATACATCGAGATCTGGCCCATTTGCACTTCAAAATTTTTTATCGCTGACTCATGTACATCTACTCTCTCACTTATTTTTGCAGTTGACTTAATAACTTGCTGCATCATTGCTTCAAGTCTGGAAAACCCATCTTCCTGTCTCCCACCATGTTGCTGCTGAGGGGGGTGATAAGCTTGTTGACGATTTTGATTCTGATTATTGTACCTTTGTGGCCTTTGGTAAGGCGCAACATTACCATGAGGTCGCATGGCTCCCATGTTTCCACTGTTGTGTTGCTGCTGAACTGGCTTGTATGGTTGATTTTGTTGGCCCCAATTCTGTCCACTCTGTCGGTGGCCCCCATAATTCGACACATAGTTCATATTTTCAGGGTAGTGATGATGATCACATTCAGCATTCCACTGATTAAAAGTGGCTGACTATTGCAAGATGTGCATAAGCCCCCATTGGTTGTATCCACAATATGCACATGCTGTTTTTGCTCTGACTCCTCCACTTTTTTGGTGAGTATGCTCATTTGTGTTATCAAGGTGGCCATATTTTCAGCAAGATTGTTGGATGGATCTAAGGGCACTGAGTGAACTACTGGAGTAATGGGTGCATTCCTGGTTTTCCACCCCGAATTCTGCGGCATTTTATCAAGCAGGATCTGGCTTTCTCTCCATGTTTTGCTCAAGAATGCTCCACCAGCTGAAGCATCTACATTTTCCTTTACACTATCCGCCAGACCCATATAGAAACGCTTCCCCAACATCTGCTCTAGAATACCATGGTGCGGAAAGATAACCAACATTGCTTTAAATCGTTCCCATGTTTCCTGCAATGTTTCCGTTGGCTTCTATCTGAAGCTCATGATTTCATCAATTTGTTGAGTTGTCTTGTTGTGTGGATAGAATTTTTTCACGAACTGCTTAACTAACTCCTCCCATGTGGTAATGGAATTAACGGGGAGCGAGTTTAGCCAAGTCTGGGCTGCTCCTGTCATTGAGAATGGAAACAACAACAGTTTTATTGCTTCCTGAGTGAGGTTTATATGCCTCTGAGTTTTGCAAATCGACAGAAAATTCTTCAAATATTGTTGGGGATCCTCAATGTATGACCCCGAAAATAATCCCTTGTTCTGCAGCAAGTGTAGCATATTGTTTGTAATCAGAAAAGACTCAGCCTGTATATGAGGGACTACTATCGCAGTGGCCAAATTCTCCGCTGTAGGTTGTGCCTAGTCATATAAAGAAGCCTCTAGCATAAGAGGTTCCACTATCTGCATAACTGGGTCTACCACATCGTCCCCATTGTTGTCCATGTTGTTTAGATCTGCCATGTCGGGTTCAAGTTGTTCAATTGATGGTTGTTGTTTGCTTTTCCGGTTGGCCCGGTTCAAGGCCTTGAAAACTTTCTCGGGATCTGATAAGGCTTCAAATACTTCACCATTTCTTGATGAGTTTCAAGGCATGCACCTTGTACAACCAAGTTAGCAAACGTCAAAATTTCAATGTATAGATGAAAATTGAAGAAAATTGACTATACTTAAGAATTTTGTATTTCTTCCAACTGTAATTGATAACACCGTTAAGTCCCCGGCAACAGCGCCAAAATTTGATCACGCCCAACTATGCCTTATAAAAAAGGAATAGCCGAATGTTGAAAATATAATCTAAGTATTTCGCCCAGAGTCGAATCCCACAGGGAATTAGCCTATCAATTATAGTTGTTAGACTCACTCGATTCTTCATACTCAACTTCCCAAAGATTATGAATATCAATTGTTGGTGTTTCTACTAACTAAAGCTGAAAGAAATTAATTAAACTAGAATATAACTATTGTTGGGTTGTAAACAAATACGAGAAACATCTAAGGTTATGGTTTTCCCTGTTGATAGAATCCCTTCTTGTATATTTCATATAATTTGGCCTAATTATCTATATCAATCATGAGCACTCTTGTTACCGTAAATTTGTAACGACCCGACCGGTTGTTTTGAGCTCTAGTTCATCGTTCGGAAGTTTGAGGCTGTGAACAGCTTCATTTTAGGTATTATGAATCGTAGGCGTGGTCGGAGTTGAATTTCAGGAAGTTCGGAGTCGAATTGGAAAGAAAGTTCTCATTTCGGAAGCCTTAAACTAGAAAAATTGACTAAGATTGGATTTTTTAGTAAATAAACTCAGAATCAGGATTTGAAGGTTCCAGCAGGTTCGTATGGTGATTTCATACTTAGGCGTACGTTCGGAATGGGTTTTGGATGACCCGGGAGCGTTTCGGCGCATATTGTGGAAGTTAGTATTTTAGAAGAAATTACATAAGTCTAGGTTGAAGTGCATTTCAGTGTTATTGATGTCTGTTTGGGATTCTGAGTCTGGGAATAGCTCCGTATGATGATTCTGGTGTTAGGAGAGCGATCGTAAGTGAATTTCGACACCCGGATGTCATTTTGGAGTCATTTGGCTAAAGTTAGAAATTTGAAGGTTTTTAAGAAGTTCGGCCGGAAGCGGAAATTTTGATATCGGGGTCAGATTATGATTACGAAAGTTGGAGCAGGTTCGTAGTGTTGAATGTGACTTGTCTGCAAAATTTGGGGAATCGGACGTGATTTGATAGGTTTCATCATCGAATGTAGAAGTTGAAAATTTCAAAGTTCATAAGGATTGAATTGAGTTGCGATCCATTATTTTGATGTTATTTGATGTGATTTGAGGCCTCGAGCAGGTCCGCATTATGTTTTGGAACTTGTTGGTAAGTTCGGGTTGGGCCTCAGGGGCCTTGGGTGTTAACCAGACGAGCCTAGGACCAAGTTTGAACTTGGAGAGCATAAGTTGAAGCTCCCATCTTCTAGTGTGATTGCACCTGCGGTTGGATGGCCGCAGGTGCGAGCTCGCAGATGCGGGGCATGAGTCGCAGAAGCGAAAAGGCATGGGCTGGCCAGGCACTGCAGGCGCGAAGAATTGGCCGCAGGTGCGGAAAATTCATCGCAGGCGCGGACACCACAGGCGCGAAGGTTTTGCCGTAGGCGCGGACACCGCAGGCGCGAAGGTTTTGTCGCGGGCGTGAAGATCGTTGGGCAGTGAGTGTTTAAAGCGGGGGTTTGAGCATTTTTGCTCATTTCTTCATTCTTGGGCGATTTTTGGAGCTTCTTGACAGGGATATTCACCTAGAAACTTGGAGGTAAGTCAATACCACCTATTGCAAGTTAATTACTTGGATTATAACTAGATTTTAACATGGAAAATCATGGGAAAAAAATGGTGGAAAAGTTGGAATTTTTGAAGAAAAACCTAGAATTTGCATCCTTGGATTTTGACCACGTATTTGAGTAGGAAATTAGATTAAATTATATATTTGAGTTAGTAAGGCTATGGGTAATCATTATCTTCTAAAAGTTTCGGAATCCGGGCACGTGGGCTCGAGGGTAATTTTGTCAACTTTCCGAGTGGAGTTGGGAATTTATATAAATTAAATTTTTATAAGTATTAGAGTTTATTTTCATTGGTGTGCCTGTTATTAGGATAGTTTTGGGGCGTTGTGCATCAATTTGAGTCGTCGGAGGGGGGCTTGGAGGCCGGTTATGAATCTTCGGAGCGAGGTAAGTCTCCTTTCTAACCTTATGAGGGGGAATTTTTCCATAGGTGAACTAATTAAATATGTGCTACTATTTGTGGGGTCCACGTACGCACGAAGTGACGAGGGCCCGTGCGTAGCTACTATTATGCTTATGCCCGGGTAGTCTAGGACCCAAAAGCCAGTTTTATTTGTCGTACTTGTAACTTTACTAATGAAATAAAAATGTTTTAACCTTATCGAACTTGCAAATTAATTTCGAGAAAAGATTTAAATATTATCCTTGTGACCATTAAAAAGAGAAACTGTCATTTTCTTGAGTAATTATTTTCCAGGTATAGTCGGGGTGGACTGTTTGCATGCGTATGCTTATGTGTGACCGCTTCGCAATTTATATTCCGCGAGCAGGGTGATTTCTTCCACTATTCTCATGGGAAAGGGCCGTACGCCACATCGGTTTAATAGATGCATCTATGGTTCGCACCGTTCGACCCTTCGACGGTGCACAGTTTACATTTATGTTGGTTCGGGTCGTTCGACCCTCGACATTTCCTGCGCATGTTATTTACTGGACACCATCTGTGATTTGAACTGTTTTATTGTCTTAAGATATGAGTGATTAACTGAGAAGACGGAACTGAGATTTATAATTTATGAAAGAAGTTGTCATTTCCTGCTGTCATATGTTATTCGATAGTAACATCCATGTTTGACATCACACTTGATTATATTAATTTGACCTCTAGTAAGTGTCAAAGTCGACCTCTCGTCACTACCTCTTCGAGGTTCAGGGGGATACTTACTGAGTACACGTTGTTTTCGTACTCATGCTACACTTGTTGTGCATTTTTATTTCACAGTTACATTCATAGCTAGTGGCCCTGCTTGACACAGTGATGTGGCTGACCTGGAGACTTAGACGAGCTGCACCATCCGAAAATGACACGTGGCCGGTAGAGTCTTCCTCAGATGTATTGTACTGTATTTAAATTCCTTGTCCCGTTTGTATTCTGGACAAGTATTGTAGTACATGTAAAATTCCTAGAAAATTTGCTCATGCACTTGTGACACCGGGTTCTAGGATAATTATGGGATTTATTCACTATTTAAATTTGTTAAGATATTATTGTTTACTCAGTGGAAGTTTGTTATTTATTATTTAAGAAAATGCAAAAGGAATGACTTCGAGAACTTTAAAAGAAAGATTTAATTTATCTATTAAGTTTTGGCTTGCCTGACAGTGGAGTCTGGCGCCATCACGGCCTTAATGAATTTTGGGTCGTGACAACGTGGTATCAGAGCACTAGGTTCCCTTAGATCTCACGAGTCATGAGAAAGTCTAGTAGAGTCTTGCGGATCGGTACAGAGACGTCTGTACTTATCTTCGAGAGGCTACAGGGCTGTTAGGAGTACTTCCCTTCTTGATTCCTTTGAGGCTTATGCCTACGTTTCTTCCTACTCAATCTTACGCGTCGCGAAGCACTTGTTATAATTCAAGAATTCGAGAAATTGTAATGGTACTACAAATATGGTGCATGATGTTTTCCATACGTAGTTGGTTGGGGCTATTGTCGTGGCTTTGTGGAAGGATAATATGTTGTTTCAGCTCAGTAGATATGTTTCTAATATATTTGAGGCTATGCTGAGTTTGTTATGATTAGTCACTGCACGGTATTGATGTGGTGGTAGAATGCTCGCCCATATGTCGGGGAAATGAATGACTTGATAGGAGTTCTACTCAGAGCGTGATTCCGAGATTTTAGTATTTTATTTCCAGCGGAGGAAAAACAATTAGATTACAAATGATCAAGTTCGGGTTGATAAAGTAATGAGACTGGATGTTTTCAAGTGAGGTGGAATCTTCATCAGTGATGTGGTATCGTCGTCTTTGATCGAATAGAATGTGTTAAGTTTGTAGGTGCTATAGTTTCTTCGGATTCATTGGGTCAGAGTATTGTGAAGTAGTATTGAAGAAGCGTCGGTCAGAGATCGTGGTGTGCAGTGGATCAGGATTAAATAGGTATTTCTAATGTAGGCGGATCGAGAAAGATGATCTTCAGAAAGGTTTAAGTTGTGGTGATATGCTGGTTTAAGTGCTACAGAGAATGATATTGATGTAAGGTTGCAGCTGGGCAGGGAAAGATGAGGAAGGACATGTGGGAAGTGTCAGGTGGCGGATAAATTTCTAGAAGGCCATGTGTAAAAAGCGGAAGTCGAGCAGTTGCTTAGAGGGGAAGTTCGACCAAAGTGGGAGAGTGGCAGCGTAGCATATGAATTTGCGGTAAGATAGTTGCACATCTTGAGGAGAATTTTAGTGGACAGTGGTTGGGTCCACAGGATTAAATTGAAATATTGGTTATTGCGACGGGGGATGGAATGCAACAGGAAGGAGTTAGGTGGTATGAAGAAGGATGCAATATAACTTTGAATTGGAAGATATGGTCGCACATTTAGTAGATGTCCATAAGGAGTGAGTGGACTGGTGCAGTTGGTGAATGAGAACGGGCTTAGGATGGGGTATTAATGTCGTAGAGATTGTGCAGTACAGCGTCGTTGGAAGGTGTCAATTGGTAATTTCCGCAGGAGGGTTCCTGTGAGCAGGTTAGCGGTCGAGTGGTTGGCAATGTTTCTGCGAGGAATTCTAGTGGCTATTCGGTGGGAGGCTGAATATGTGAGTGATGCTAGAGAATTAGAGTATTCATGGAATGCTGACAGGAGAATTTAGAAGAATTTGACGGGTTGGTTGAGCAAGATCATGCCAGCAATGAAGAAAGAATTTCGGTGGGGTATAGAGTGGTGCAAGGAGCAGCTTCGGGCTAAGTGGGAGAGTCCCACCGCCTGCGATTGGGTTGCAGGATTATTTTCTCATGGGGTTGCGGATTGTCAGCGTATTGGCAAGTTATTACAGCTAAGGGCAAAAAGAGTAGAATAGTAATTGAGCATGAGATTTGATAAAGGTGTGAAAGGGTTGGCCTTATTGAATCAGGTTGAGGCTTTGGAAAGATTCAGGATTTATGCTTAGTACAAAGGTAATTTACAAGTGAATGTATTCAGTCGGGTGCTTTATCAAGATGGGTGTTTAGGTGCCAGTGAAGCCGTAGAGTTGATTATATTCGGGACCAAGCTAGAGTGGGTGAATATCAACAATGGTTCCAATGGATTCAAAGGTTAGAAGGAAGTGTCCAAGGATTTCAAGCCCACAATATGGTTAAGAATCGAGTTTTTACAGCAGAATTATGGGAAAGAGAAAATGGTTGGAGTGTTCTACGTTATCTTCGGCGTGTAGAGTAGCATTGGGGTTCGTAAAAAGGATAAAATGACTTCGGGTTCATGGAAGGGTTATCGGAATGGGTATACCGGTCAAAGATGTGAAAATGCGTGCAAGGAGGGGATAAAACGGATCACGGGTCTGGAAACGAAATGGTCCCGTGGAACGGAGTCACTCAAGGTGAGTGTGAATTGAGTTGCTATGTGTTGATTGGGTTTATCATTATTCCTGCGGTGAGTGCGAATTGAATTGAGGTACGAGATGGGTCATGTTATATGAGCTTATGGAAAGTTTAATTGAATCTCACTGTGGTATCGTGGCGGTGTTAGCGTATGGGCATTGTGAGTTATTGTTCATCTTGATCTATGGCTTGAGCCAAGTGGGGGAGTCTGCTGTTGATAAGTCGATTGCGCGACTGAGTGTCGTATCAGTTTCAGTTTGAGGTATACGGGGGAATCAGTTATGTCCTGCAGAGGTGGAGTTTGAGGATTTGCATGTTTTGTGATTATGAGAATTCACTCGTGTGTTGTGATGGTTCTCTTGAATTGAGTTGTGTAAAAGGTATTTATGTGATGAAGTGTTCACCCTATTAGTGGTTCAGAAGTTATGATGGAATTCTTGCGCTATCTCATATGGGCATGTTAGGTGCGGTAAGCACTATGTAACTGGAAGTAAGGATCGAGGTTGAGGTTCGGTGTTGACAAGGATGTCATGAGCTCGGATGAGCAAGAAAAAGGGATTTGAATGTTTAGAGTAAGCTGGTGTTGTATTTAGTGTCACCAGATATCGGTGTTTGGTGAAAGAGGCTTTGCATCCTAGTTGTGGGTTCTTGATTTGTTTTACAGCGTTAGTGTGGCCAGTGGTGGATGTGCAGACTTGCTACCTTGTGTGGAAGGTCGTGGGAGCGTGACCACGGGATGATCGTATCAGTGTGACATGTAGTCACTTAATGGATTGAAGATTTGGACTGAGTATAAAGAAGTGTAATGTTGCTTATTTGAGAATTTATGCATGGAAGGCGTTCGGTTCATTTGGTTGTGGATTATGGGGTGTTTGTCTCGGATTTGATGGTTGTTCTTGCGTATTATGAGAGGAAGTGGTTTAATATGGAACAAGGAAAAGCTATTAGCCTAGTTCGGTGCGAGCAAGGTAGACTCAATGTTTGTGGATGGATTTAAATATGATTATGGGCTCCGTATGAGTCAGGCGTGTTCATTTCGGTAGAGCGCTTTTAATGGAAAGGTATTAAAACAGTAGATGTTGTTCCGTCTTCGTTCATCTCATGTAATATTCTGTTGTGCCGTGTGAGTTGGGAAACAGCTTGATAGTTTCTTATGTGTTGACATTCCGCGTAGTGATGATGTTATGGGAGCAGGATAGCTCTTGAGATTCAGAGTATATATATCGCACCTCAGTTGTGCTTGAGTTTTGTAGCGTATGGTTCTATCAGTCTCCCCAGGATAGTATTATGCACTTACCGTGCTTGTGACCGATATTTGATTTTTTATGGTAATGAGAAATTTAGCTCGGTGTGTATCTCCTTACGTGAATTTTATGGGTGGATCAGGTGGCACGCTGCCACGGTTATGTTATTTGGATCGGGTTGCGCGCCGCAACAGTGTGATGTTGAGTAAAGTCCCCTATATTTATTTTTCTTGTGTTTTACTTTCTATTTTCTGAGGAAAGTTCATATTAGTTGCGAGAGTCAAGTAGTCCCTCTTTGGGTCATTTCCTTATGTATCGTGTTCAAGTTGTGGCCTATTGGCACGTTGTGGTATCATGTGATACGGTTGGTCATGTTTGGGGTGATTTGTTGTCTGATCAGTTCATACTGGGTGAGACGAGATTATTGGACCAGAGATCAGTGCGGTAAGATTTTATGAAGTATATTAAAGGACAAATACCATTATTCGGTTCATAATGAGGTGATGATTCCAGTCAAGAGGAGATATTCAATGATTTGTTAACTCTCGAGTTGGTTATGAATTTCTACACATCTCCTCTGTTGTGGTGGTATCGTAAGCGTTATAGCAGGACCTATATGTATGTCATGAGGTGCATCGAGAGCATCAGATTCGTGAAATTTTGGCTATTAAGGTTCAGGGAATGTCATGGTGGTTAGATGATGAATTATGCGGTGCATGGTGCTAATTCAGCAAAGGTATGTAGTCATGTTCTGGTACATCATGTGGTAGTTGATACGGTGTTCATATATTGGAAACAGGCCTGGTAGAGGGTTTCAGATAATGAAGACCTGGTTCTAAGTCCCATTGCCTAAATGAAAGAGGATATCTTCGGATTTCACCGAGCCAATGTACTCAACTCGGTTATGGTAGCACGGGCAGGTGCACGAGCTGTTGAACAGTGATTTCAGACAACTCCGGAGCAGTTCTTAGCACATTCGAGGACGAACGTATGTTTAAGTGGGAGAGAATGTAACAACCCGACCAGCCGTTTTGAGCTCTAGCTCGTCGTTCGGCAGTTTGAGGCCGTGAGCAGCTTCATTTGAGGTATTATGACTCGCAGGCGTGGTCGGAGTTTAATTTCGGGAAGTCCAGAGTCGAATTAGAAAGAAAGTTCTTATTTCGGAAGCCTTAAGCTGGAAGAATTGACTAAGATTGGATTTTTGACTAAACGACCTCAGAATCAGGATTTGGAACGTTCCAGCAGGTTCGTATGGTAATTTCGGACTTAGGCGTACGTTCGGAATGGGTTTTGGATGACCCGGGAGCGCTTCAACGCATATTGTGGAAGTTAGTATTTTAGAAAAAAATTTGATAAGTCTGGGTCGAAGTGCATTTCAGTGTTATTTATGTTCGTTTGGGATTCCGAGTCTGGAAATAGCTCCATATGGTGATTCTGGTGTTAGGAGCGCGATCGGAAGTGAATTCAGAGGTCCGTAGGTCATTTTGGAGTTATTCGGCTAAAGTTAGAAATTTGAAGGTTCTTAAGAAGTTCGACCGGAAGTGGAAATTTTGATATCGAGGTCGGATTCTGATTTCGAAAGTTGGGGCAGGTCCATAATGTTGAATTTGACTTGTGTGCAAAATTTGGGGTCAATCGGACGTGATTTGATAGGTTTCGACATCGAATGTAGAAGTTGGAAATTTCAAAGTTCATAAGGATTGAATTGAGTTGCGATCCATTGTTTCGATGTTATTTGATGTGATTTGAGGCCTCGAGCAGGTCCGCATTATGTTTTGGCGCTTGTTGGTATATTCGGGTTGGGCCCTGGGTGTTAACCGAACGAACCTCGGACCAAGTTTGAACTTGGAGAGCATAAGCTGAAGCTCTCAGCTTCTGGTGTGATCGCACCTGCGCTTGGATGGCCGCAGGTGCGAGCTCGCGGATGCGGAGCATGAGTCGCAGAAGCGAAAAGACATGGGTTGGCCAGGCACCACGGGCGCGAAGAATTGGCCGCGGGTTCGAAGACCGGAGGTGCGGAAAATCCATCGCGTACGCGGACACCGCAGGCGCGAAGTTTTTGCCACGGGCGCGAAGATCGCTGGGCAGTGAGTGTTTAAAGCGGGGGTTTGAGAATTTTTGCTCATTTCTTCATTCTTGGGCGATTTTTGGAGCTTCTTGAGAGGAATATTCACCTAGAAACTTGGAGGTAAGTCAATACCACCTATTGCAAGTTAATTACTTGGATTATATCTAGATTTTAACATGGAAAATCATGAAAAAAATGGTGGGAAAGTTGGAAATTTTGAAGAAAACCTAGAATTTGCATCCTTGGATTTTGACCACGTATTTGAGTAGAAAATTAGAGAAAATTGTATATTTGAGTTAGTAAGGCTATGGGTAATCATTATCTTCAAAAAGTTCGAAATCCGGGAACGTGGGCCAAAGGGTAATTTTGTCAACTTTCCGAGCGGAGTTGGGGATTTATATAAATTAAAATTTTATAAGTATTAGATTTTATTTTCATTTGTTTGCCTATTATTAGGATAGTTTTGGGGCGTTGTGCATCAATTTGAGTCGTCGGAGGGGGGCTTGGAGGCCGGTTATGAATCTTCGGAGCGAGGTAGGTCTCCTTTATAACCTTGTGAGGGGGAATTGTTCCCATAGGTGAACTAATTAAATATGTGCTACTATTTGTGGGGGTTACGTACGCACGAAGTGACGAGGGTCCGTGGGTAGCTACATTATGCTTATGTCCGGATAGTCTAGGACCCAAAAACATGTTTTATTTGCCGTACTTGTAACTTTACTAATGAAATAAAAATGTTTTAACCTTATCGAACTTGCAAATGAATTTCGAGAAAAGATTTAAATACTATCCTTGTGATCATTAAAAAGAGAAATTGTCATTTTCTTGAGTAATTGTTTTCCCAGTATAGTCGGGGTGGACTGTTTGCATGCGTATGCTTATGTGTGACCACTTCTCAATTTATATTCCGCGAACGGGGTGATTTCTTCCACTACTCTCATGGGAGCGGGCCATACGCCACGGCGAGTTAATAGATGCATCTATGATTCGGGTCGTTCGACCCTCGGCATTTCCTGTGCATGTTATTTACTGGACACCATCTGTGATTTGAACTGTTTTATTGTCTTAAGATATGAGTGGTTAACTGAGAAGACGGAACTGAGATTTATAATTTATGAAAGAAGTTGTCATTTCCTATTGTTATATGTTATTCGATAGTAACATCCATGTTTGACATCACACTTGATTATATTAATTTGACCTCTAATAAGTGTCAAAGTCGACCTCTTGTCACTACCTCTTCGAGGTTAGGCGGGATACTTACTGAGTACACGTTGTTTTCATACTCATGTTACAGTTGTTGTGCATTTTTATTGCACAGGTACATTCATAGCTAGTGGCCCTGCTTGACACAGTGATATGGCTGACCTGGAGACTTAGACGAGCTGCACCATCCGGAGACGACCCGTGACCGGCAGAGTCTTCCTCAGATGTATTGTACTGTATTTAAATTCCTTGTCCCGTTTGTATTCCGGACAAGTATTGTAGTACATGTATAATTCCTAGAAAATTTGCTCATGCACTTGTGACACTGGGTTCTGGGATAATTATGTTATTTATTCACTATTTAAATTTGTTAAGATATTATTGTTTACTCAGTGGAAGTTCGCTATTTATTATTAAAATGAAAAAGGAGTGACTTCGAGAACTTTAAAATAAAGATTTAATTTATTTATTAAGTGTTGGCTTGCCTGACAGTGGGGTCCGGCGCCATCACGGCCTAACGGATTTTGGGTCGTGACAAAATCTCTCCCGAGTAATTACGACAATTTACTAGACGCACTCTCCCGAGTTACGCTAGCTATTTTTTAGTATAGCTCACTTTAGATTGCACCCAAGGTATCGTTATCCCTAATAAAACATTTAAACCCTCGGTTATGGATCCCTCTTATACTTAGGAGTGATTTTGTTCAACAACTACCTGAATATGCACTCTCTCCCGAGTAGATACACACTAAATAGGCACAGCTAATTGAGGGCCCTTCAATCAACTACAACAAGAACTTAGTTGAACAAATAAAGATTAAAACCAAGCAAACTATATTAATATAACAAGATATTCATCCTCAACAGGTTCCACCAAAACCTTAGACTAAATAAGTTAGCTACTCATAATTATGCTAAAAACAACAATAAAAGAATCATCAATAATGGTAGAAACACAAGGAAGAACGATGAGATTTGATTCCCAATTGTCCTCCTTGCCTCTTGCCTTTTGCTTTTCTTGAACAAGACTTTAAACCCTGATAATCCTCTCTTTTGGGCGAGTTGAACCTTATATAAGTTAAGGTGAATTGTCCAAGCTTTCAATTTTACCCCTAAAAAATAACGTGTGCAAACTCGACTAGCGCGGTCGCGCTAATGACCGCGCTAATGGCTAAGTGTACTGCCTCAGTGGGCTAGCGCGGTCGTGCTACTGGGCGTGCTAAGGCCGCGCTAATGGGTTCATTCTGCCTCAAACACCTGGGACTAGCGCGGCCACGCTAGTAGACTAGTAGTCTGCCTTAGCGATTTAGGTCCTCATAATCACGCTTTGCTCCTGTGAAACATAAAATCCACAATTAGAGTCATTTTAACATCATTTAACATTCCTAAGACAGTGAAGCGTAATGAAGTTGGAGTATAAATAGACGCTAAACTACGTGAATCTAGCCTATTATCACTTACGCTCTGGACACGCCCAACACTCAACGTACTAGGCTCGCCTAATAGAACTTTATTCAATTGTGTGTAACTAACCTTGTAAATCCTCATATTTTCTTAATAAATCGTTGACTATTCAAAATTACTTTTATCTTGATTATAAATCATTAAATTGAGAGTATTAAAAATTATTTTACGTTATCCACAAAGACTGCTATGATAGTAAATTTTAAATAAATCTTTCATTTAAAAAGTATTTATTTATTAACTTTTGTTATGTCTTTATTATATAATAGTCCATAATATTTTTTATAATTATTTTCCTAAATATTATTTTTTCCATGTTTAGGAGATACAATTCTTATTAATTTAATAGCTCGGTATTAGCTAGTAAGTATTTACAAATAATTAGTTATCATGGTATAGTATGGTGAATTATGTGTCACTTTATTAACTTGTTGAAACTTAAAAATAAATGATGCTAGAAAATCATACTTAAGTTGTGAATTATGTTTTTATATAAATTCTCTTTCAGTTAGAAAGCATATTAAATAAAACAAGTATTTTAAAAAATATTAAATTATAATATCGA
Source organism: Nicotiana knightiana (assembly GCA_005239525.1). NCBI lineage: Eukaryota > Viridiplantae > Streptophyta > Magnoliopsida > Solanales > Solanaceae > Nicotiana > Nicotiana knightiana. The sequence continues at coordinate 66,156 of ML398891.1, read as the reverse complement.
AATTCTTTCAACATTCATTAATCCTTAAGAGATACATACAAGATTTCACATCGAATAAATTACTTTTGATGTTTGAGTTGTAACGACATTGCAACTAATTTAGATATTATGATATATGTCATACTTTTTGTATTATTTATAGTTGAATTATAATTTTCAAATATTGTAAATAGATTATTTTTTATAATTTTGTGTTGTTAATGTAATTTTTATAATTAGTTTTGTTTTATACTTTCTTAAAATTAGTAAAATTTAAAGATCTGTGGGGCTTACGCCTCGCCTGAACTAAAGCGCCCCACCTCACGCCTCGCCTTTTAAAACATTATTTCGGAGTAACAAGGTCAAATTAATAAAAATTATGCAAAATCAAATATAGATTATTAAAAAAAGTTAAATAAATTTTATATATTCAAAATTATATTAAATAAATACTATAAGTAACAATAATTAATAACTCAAAATATTGTAAAACTATTTGTAAAAAATATGATCAAACAAAAGCTTGTTTGACTCTGGTGAAACAGATGGGTACTGCATTTGACTATGATAATTATCAGAAGGCCAATTTCTCGTATATCTTGGAGTCCACACAAAGTAATTATCCAAAAAATTACAATCTTAGCAATTTTTTGGTTTTCCTTTCATTGTACTTGATTTTCTGGAGTCTTTTTCACCATTTTTCTTAAACATAAGCATAAGGCAAATCTATTCTGATTTTTAAGACTCACTGAGAAAAAAAACGATATACTGTAAAATTGTTAAGTGAATAATGTTAAAATAATCTATGGCTAGGTTTAAAAACAAAATTAAATGCTCAATTTATCTGGCTTAATTTTGATCATATATCAGATATAATATTTTCTAATTTTTTAAAATAAATATATATTTGTACAGACATTTTAGCCGTAACATATGGGGCCCATCTGAACTTCTTGCTCCCACCTCATTCACTATATGCTTTTAAGTTGGGTGGGGAACCCAAATAAGCAAAATTTGGACAAATAGAACCAAAATAAGTCCAAAAAAAAATATAGAACGGATCTATGTATAACGCCACAGTATGTGGCGCCATATACTATGGCGTTATATACTTTTTTTCTGACAAGTAGGTATAACGCCATTATATATGGCGTTATACATTAAAAGTAGTAAAGGGCTGCCTGGCCCACTGGTTGAAAAGTAGATGTTAAGTGGGTTTTGTCCTTGAGGTATAAGGTTCAAACCCCTACCCCAACCTTTTTTGTTTCTTTTCATTATTTGGTTTAAGTGTTTAGATATAAATACTTTAATAGAGAAGTCATTTATTATTTCTTTAAAAAATAACCAATACTTTTAATAGTTGTTATTTTGTGTTATACGTAAAACAAAATTATTTTTTTTCTTTTATTTTCAAATTAAAATTATAAGTTTTATTTTCTAATGAAAGAAAACAATTAATGGAAACTCATCAATACATTTAGCTTCTAATATTTCTTTCTTATTGCTTCAAGTTCGTATTTTAATTACCAATATAACTTTAATTATACTATATTATAGAACGATTTTTGCTCTATTTTAGTAATTAAAAATTAATACAAGATTCAAAAGCTAAACTATTTAAAAAGAATCTGATTATGTAGTTATTAATCAGTACAAGATTTAGAAATTAAAATATCTCAAAAGTATTTGCCATTTTATCTGTAGTAGAAGTTGATTTAAATATCCGGACAATAAAAATATGAGTAATTTATAGTTATATATTGTAAAAATTGGTAGCTTAACTATTCAACATAGAAGTACCTGAAAGGTGTTTGGTCAAACCTCGAAATTTAAAACTTTGATTTTGTAAAGTTTGTAATCTTAAATATACCGTAATATTTTGAGGCTATAAAATAAATTAATTATTTGAAGAGTAACTTGAGAAATTTAAGGTTACACTAATTTTTAAATATGAAGGTATCAATCCGTTTTGCAACAGACTAAAAAAATCTCATAAAAATAAACTGCAATTATCATGAAAAAAAATAACAAAGAGTTTCAATTGGCTTTTATGGGTCCTTCACGAAACTTCATGTTTTTGCTTAGCTAAGCTATTTATAAACGTGAAAGGACGAAGATGGAAAGTTGAACAAATAATAAATAAATATTTTAACTAATTGTATTGATGAGTTGCCATTAATTGTTTTCTTTCATTTGAAAATAAAACTTATAATTCTAATTTGAAAATAAAAGAAAAAAAATAATTTTGTTTTACGTATAACACAAAATAACAACTATTAAAAGTATTGGTTATTTTTTAAAGAAATAATAAATGGCTTCTCTATTAAAGTATTTATATCTAAACACTTAAACCAAATAATGAAAAGAAACAAAAAATGTTGGGGTAGGGGTTTGAACCTTGTACCTCAAGGACAAAACCCACTACACATCTACTTTTCAACCAGTGGGCCAGGCAACCCTTTACTACTTTTAATGTATAACGCCATATATAGTGGCGTTATACCTGCTTGTCAGAAAAAAAGTATATAAAGCCATAGTATCTGGCGCTATACACTAACGGCACAGTTACCGTTAGTGTATAGCGCCACATACTGTGGCGTTATACATAGATCCGTTTTATGTTTTTTGTGAACTTATTTTGGTTCTATTTGTCCAAATTTTGCCTATTTGGGTTCCCCACCCCTTTTAAGTTCGCCGCGTGATTGCTTTTCCGTAGACATTAGTTTCTCTCTTGCCTTCTCTTTTTGTGCAGACATTAATTTCCATCTTGCTTTCTCTTGCCTGTTAGTATTATTATGGCTAAAACAAATTGGAGTGAAACGTAATGATGGCAGGTACGTTATAACCAGTGTCCAAAAATAATTTATATGCTATTTAACCATAAAAACTACATTTTCTTAATTAAATAAATGATATGTTGACATCTCATTTTCAACAAATTAACTAGTTTTGTTAGACATTCATAAATTCCAATGTCCAATTATTCCATTATCAAACTTGTTTATTTATAATAAGCTTGTAAAACCATCTCAACATTAGATTTCGAAAAGAAGAAACCACAAAGTATTTTTTTTCTCTTACTTTTTTTATATGTAATGTTGAATCATAACTTAGAAAAAATTTAGAACATATTTACTAAACTCTACATAGGAAACATATAAACTGCGTGAGTAATTAACATTAATAAAATTTCAAGCTAAGTTGTAGATAAATACATTATTATGTAAATTTATTCCTATGCTCTCATTTGATTAAAAAAGTGTAGTTGTATGATCGTCGGTTCACAAACAGGTTATATAGAGATTATTCTATTAAAATTATAATACATAAATTAAATATAACGAGATTATTTAACGCATATAATTTATTTGTAAATATTTGATTTCATTGCGCTAAAAAAGAAATATGATTCGAATTTTTACCTTAAGACTTTAAAAAAGAACTTTGAATAGGGTAGTATGTCATTTTTTAATATTTTGTTGTGATTAGCAATATCGAAATTAAATATTTAACTAAGCTAATTGCTGTCACAGTATCTAAAATATGTAAAATAGAGTTTATAGTACACTAATACATGCAAAAGCCTAATTAAAAGGGGCAAAAGAAATGAAGGCGAAAGTATTAACCGAAGAGAGGGAAAAGGGATATTCATATTTGGCTTCTTCTCAACCTACTGGTTGTTGCTCGATTAGATATTTCTATTTCTTATTTGTAGACATAGATAGCGACATATAGCTATCCCAAAGGTAGCGAAAGGAACATAAAGGAGACACATAGGATCTTAATTTTTTACTGAATTTTTTAGTTTAGACATTGCAATTGCAGTCTCTTGAAAACAATACTACTTTGTCCGGTAATGTGAGCGGCTAAGCTCCATTTGTATATTCCAGTTTAATTTGTGGGCTAAGTAGCTAACAATTTTTACCATTTTCCAGCGCTAGAATTTCTATTATCAAAATATCCAAAGGACAAAGGAAGTGTATTTTAAACATGAAAAAGACTATTTAAGAGATTAACTTTAGGATCTTTGGAGATGGACTCTTAATATTTTTGTACATTTTTAATAAAAAATTTAAACAAATACGAGTATAAGTCAAAGCTATTGAATTCGGACTATGACCATTCAAACATATTGTTATTGGGCCCATGCGTAGCATGGTTATTTGTTACTAGTTTTACTGGTAACTGATGAATATTTGCGACGTGGAGGATTTATGTGCCACATTAACGGAATTTTGTGGGGCCCAACTATTGGTCTTGCAAGAAAAAGGAAAAATATTACTCAATTATTTTAAAATTATCGAGATCGCGACTATGGTCGGCGTCCTATGTTTTCATCTCTTTTTCCCCCAACACCTATATTAATACTTTGATAAAAACAATTTTGAGATTAACAGAAAAATCTAAATATAAATAATAGAAAATAAATGAATGTAAACTCCGCAATTTCATAATCAATACCACACTTTCCTTTAACTCCATTTTCATCTTTAGGTTAATTCTACCCTCATTATCTTGTTTTATTCAATATAACAGTTGCATGTAATAACACTTTTGATAATTCATTAGTTGTATGTTTGGATAAGTAACACTTTAACAACACCTTTGCTACTCTGTTAATCTTACTCTTTATATTGATTTGATCTTTTAAATACCTTGATAAATATAATTTTGAGATTTTAATCGAAAAACCTTCATATATATTTAATATTGATAGGTTTATAGTATATTAACTTTATGTTTTGATGATCTAACAAACTTATTGTCAAGCACCAGATAAGGAACCTGATACACACTTGGTACACATCTCAAACATCTGACTCAAGCTAATGAGAGTTGCTATGACTTCAGAAGGATCAACACAGGGAACCGATCCCCTTGGGTTTCCCTGGCAACAGTACGAAGTCAACTCTCCACAGTTGGAAAGCGACTTCCTGCACTGTACACGCAAACAGTACAACATAGTGGAGCAGTCACTTCCAAGGGGAAGGCCCTTATACCAACTAAGTGATGTCATCCAAGTTGTATTAACATTAACATTACAATAAAACATCACTTGAACACTTGAGAATTAACTCAAGCGCATTTGATAATCAAGCATTCAATTCTCAAGTGCATCAAGAGCAAAGTACAACACTGCTACAGACCAGTTCCTACAACAAGTCTTTGTATATCCTTAGTAGGGTTGTAACTTTGTAATTGTTCTTCATTGAAACTCCTACTCTGCTTATCTAGAAGCATCAATTAGGAAACATTTGTAAACCATAAACTTTAGTGTTTGTGCGTGACTAGAGTTAGTCAAATGTTGAAGTTTTTGTAATAGGTGTATTGCAAAGTGGCTTGTAATAGGTGTATTACAAGTTAGTGAGGGATTAAGAGTTTAATTCTTAGGTTGCATACGTTGTAATCTAAAAGATTTCTCATAGTAAAGTTGAAATCCTACCAGTGTAGGTCGTGCTTTTTTTATCCCATTAAGCAGGGGTTTTTCCACGTAAAAGATCCATGTGCCATTTACTTGCTGTTTTGCGAGATTAATCTGTGGAAACTTATATAGAACTTGGTCTCTATATAGTTTCGTGGACTCATATATTTTATTAATTGGTATCAGAGCAGGTTCTTTCTATCAGGTTAACACCTAGAAAGGATCCTCATGGCTGCTCCACCAAATTTCGAAGAAGGTCAGTCCACTTACCGGCCACCTAGGTTCAATGGCCAATATTATGGGTGGTGGAAGACAAGGATGCATGACTTTATCATGGCTGGAGACTCCAAGATGTGAGATGGCATATGTGATGGTCCCTTTATCCCTATAAAGAATGTCGGAGATCCAGCTGTGACAGTTCATAAGATGAGGAAGGAGTTCAACGATCCTGACAGGAAAGCTATTGACAAAAATTTTCGTGCTAAGAAAATTTTGGTGTGTGGAATAGGTCATGATGAATACAACAGGAAATCAGCTTGTCAATCTGCAAAAGAAATATAGGAAGCTCTACAAACAACGCACGAGGGAACTACTCAAGTAACGCAATCCAAGATTGACATGCTCACCACTGAGTATGAACTCTTCAGAATGAAGGATTATGAATCCATTCAAGATATGCACACTCAGTTCACTTCCATCATAAATGAGCTACACTCTCTTGGTGAAATCATTCCAAGTAACAAGCAGAAAGATTCCTAGTGTGTTGCCCAGCTATTGGGAGAGTAAAGTGAATGTTATTACTGAAGCAAAGGATCTGCAGGGTGACTATAGATGAGCTGGTTGGGAATCTGAAGACCTATGAAATGAAGAAGAAGAAGGACAGTGAAAGAAAATAACCAAACAAGGAAAAGAACCTGGTACTCAAAGCAGAAAGAAATGACTCAAGTGGTGAGGATAGTGACATGGCATATTTGACTAGAAGATTTCAGAAAATGGTTCAAAGGAATGGAGGTATACTAAGGAGGGGCAATTCTAGCAAGCCAAAGAATTATGACCTCTGTCATAAGTGTGGGAAGCCAGGACATTTCATCAAGGATTGCCCTCTCCTGAAGGAAGAACATTTCAAACACAACTCTGACAAAGCAGCCAAGAGGAACCCGATTCCTGATAAACGATTGAAAAGAAAGAACGCCACTGACAATGTTGTGAAGCAATCCCTTGCAGCATAGGGAGACTTCTACAGTGAGTCTGAAGAAGAAAATGATGCAGGTGACAGTTCAATAATGGCAGTTGAAAGTGAAACAACTGAGTATGATTCCATATTCGCCTTGATGGCTCAATCAGATAATGATGAAGATGATGACAATGATGAGGTAAATTTTCGGGATGTTCAGAGAAATATGAAGTCCTACTCTCCTAAAAAACTCATGTCATTAGCCAATGTGTTAATTGATGATTATCGTAGTCTTGTAAATGATAAAGATGTTTTAACTATGGAATTAGGAGATGTTGAGCAAACTAGAGATGACTTGGTAGTTTGTGTTGTTGACTTGAAGGAAACAATAGATAATTTGAAAAATAAAAAGGAGGTTCTAGCTGAAAAAATCACTAGCTTAGAACACGAAAGAGATGATCTAATGGTGGTAGTGGTTGATTTAAATGAAACCATTGAGAATGTTGGTAAAGAAAAAGAAGCTTTAATTGAGAAAGTGGATGTTATTGAGGAAGAAAGAGATGATCTTTTAGTAGTGATAGTAAACCTAAAGAAAACAATTGAGGAACTTAAAATTCAAAGTAGGCCTGGAAATCCTGAAAAGGGAAAAGAAGTTGCGAGTGAGGCACACATTAAGCTTGTGAATGAGTTGAATATGGTAAAAACTAGCTTATGTGCTGAACTTGAGAAAAATAGACAGCTTCGGACAGATTAGAAAGAGTAAAAAGTAGTCTTGAAAAGTCTCTTAAGTGGACCTGGTCCTCTTATGCTATTACTGCCATGTATGTTAACAATGGTGGAAGCAGGCAGGGAATAGGGTTTCAAAGGGATAAAACTCCCTACAACCCTCATAGCAAGTATGTCACTGTACCCAAAAATTTTCTATGTACCCACTGCGGTAACAATGGGCATTTTAAAGAAAAGTGCATGGCTAGGATTCAGTCTCTTCAGAAAAACAAGGTCTTTGCTGAAAAAGTGACTACTGATAGAGGACCTGGTGCCACTCATAAAAAACGTATATTACCTGCATGGACTAAGAGAACACTCATTCATCCCTTTCCTTATTACAAGGGACCCAAACTTGTTTGGGTTCCTAAATCTAACCTTTGATCTCCTTGTGCAGGGAATAGTGAAAAAACCAGTCAATAGTGGATGTTATGACTGGGAATACCATGGGCTTTCTTTCACTAAAAAGCCTGCAAAGAGGGAGTGTATCCTTTGAAAATGAGAAAAAGGGGTATATTCTTGGTGATGGAAGAATTTGAAAATCACTCACTCACTCAATTGAGAACGTGTACTATGTCAATGGTCTCAAGTACAATCTCTTAAGTGTTTCTCAAATATGTGATAAAGCAAACAAGGTAGAGTTCTTGTCCAAGATATGCACAGTTACAAATCTTGTAACTGGTGAAGTGGTACTTGTGGCCAAAAGATACAAGAATATATATGTTGCTGATTTTGAGTCCTTACAAAGTGGTGATCTGAGCTGCTTGAAAGCAGTTGATGACGATGCTGAACTGTGGCACAGAAGGCTGGGCATGCAAGCTTCTTTCTACTGAATAAGTTGGTCCAGAAGGACCTGGTTCGTGGTCTGCCCAAGTCAAAGTTCAAGGAGCACAAAGTATGTGATGCCTGCGCTAGAGGAAAGCATGTAAAATCTTCATTCAATCCCAAGAAGGATGTCAACACCTCAAAACCACTTGGTCTTGTTCATATGGATCTATGTGGCCCTATGAGAGTGCCAAGCAGGGGAGGAAAAAGATACATCTTTGTAATAGTAGATGACTATTTCAGATTCACTTGGACTCTGTTCCTCATATCCAACAATGAAACCTTTGAGGTTTTTGTGGCCTTTGTGAAGGAGATTCAAGTAAAGATGGAATCAAAAGTAGCATGCATTAGATTAGATCATGGAAAAGAATTTGACAATGCAAAGTTTGATGAATTCTGCAACGAAAACGGCATCACACACAACTTCTCAGCCCCAAGAACTCCACATCAAAATGGAGTTGTGGAAAGGAAGAACTGAACTCTTGAAGATATGGCATGAACAATGCTGATCGATACTGGGATTGCTAAAAAATTCTGGGCAGAAGCCATCAACACTGCTTACTACTTGGTGAATAGGTGCATGATCAGGTCTCTCTTGAACTAAACTCCTCACGAGTTGTTGAATGTAAGGAAGCCCAAGCTAACTCACTTGAGAACCTTTGGGTGCAAATGCTATGTCCTCAACAATGGAAATGATCAACTTGGAAAATTTGATTCCAAGAGTGATGAAGGAATTTTTCTGGGGCATTCTTCTCAAATTAAAGCCTACAAGGTATATGATCATGCTCAACTATGTCTTATAAAAAGACTAAGCGGGCATTGAAAATATAATCTGAGTGTTTTGCCCAGAGTCGAATCCCACAGGGAATTAACCTATCAATTATAGTTGTTAGACTCACTTGATTCTTCGTAATCAACTTCCCAAAGGTTGAAAATAACAATTTGTTTTTTACTCACTAAACTGAATGAAATTAAGTAAACTAAAAGATAACTAATACTGATTTGTAAACAAATGCGAGAAGGATCTAAGGTTATAGTTTCCCCCGCTGATGAAATCCCATCTTGTATATTTCCTATTGTTTGGACTAATTATCTCTATCAATCATGAACACTTTTGCTACCGTAAATCTCTCCCGAGCATTTACGATAATTTACTGGATGCACTCTCCCGAGCTACGCTAGCTAGCTTTTATTATAGATCACTTTAGATTGCACCCAAGGTATCGTTATCCCTAATCCAACCTTTAAACCCTCGGTTATGGATCCCTATTATACTTTGGGAGTGGTGTTGTTCAACGACTACCTAAATATGCACTCTCTCCTGAGAAGATACATACTAAATAATCACAGCTAATTGAGGGCCCTTCAATCTAAGAACTTAGTTGAACAAATAGAGATTGAAACCAAGCAAACTATATTAATATAACAAGATGTTCATCCTCAACGGATTCCACCAAAACCTTAGACTAAATAGATTAGCTACTCATAATTGTACTGAAAATAACAAAAGAAGAATTCATCAACAATAACAAAAATACAAGGAAGAGAGATGAGATTTGATGCCCAATTGCCCTCCTTGCCTCTTGTATTTTCTTTTCTTGAACAAGACTCTAAACCTGATTAATTCTCTCTTTTGGGCGAGTTGAACCTTATATAGGTTAAGTGGAATTGTCCCGAGCTTCCAAGTTTACCCTTAAAAATTAACGTGTTCTCCTGGACTAGCGCGCTAATGGCTATACATTATGCCTGGGATTGCTGGACTAGCGCGGTCGCGCTAAGACCGCGCTAGTGGACTTATAATCTGTCCCAACAGTTTTTCTTCCTTCTTTTCACACGTTAAATACTCCAAGGGCCTTTCTCCTTCAATTTGGCTCCAAACACCATCCTAGGTCCTCATAAGCGTATTTAGCTCCTGCGAAACATAAAATAAACAATTAGAGCCATTTTATCATCAATTCACACTCCTAAGACAGTGAAGCATCATTAAGTTGGAGTACAAATATATACTAAACTACGTGAATTTAGCCTATTATCAACACCCACACTTAAATCATTGCTAGTCCTCGAGCAATCTTCTATACTCTACAAAGGCCCTTTCATCAAGCATTTCCCTAATATATCACACCACAAACATATTACAGGAGTTATACCTAGAAATGTAACATCCATGCCTCAAGGGTCGACTCTCACATGCCATGCAATATTCCTACTTTCTCAAAGTACTCTACACAGAGGTCAAGACTTACCTTTCCGTCATGAATCAAGTGCCCTCACATCACCCACACGAGAGTAGTTCCATAAGAATGAAATTATGAACATGTAGGAACTCAAATAGAAAGAATTCACTCACTCTCGGAAAGAACATTCATATGCCACAAAGATACACCATAGGCTTGCCGTAGTGTAATACTCTACTAATCGATCCTATTTAGTCTAAGATCAATTAGGTCTTCATTTGGTTTTAATGTAGGCTAAGGGACAGTAGGATATATTTAGATATAGTGACTAACCTCCCTAAGCACTTTTAATACAATTACTTTAGCCTTCAGATCGTACTTATGCCCGGCCAGAATTTTCACCACACTTCTCTTTATATTTACCCCAAACTCTCTTAGGTGCAATTTTCTCGAATCACCACTTATTAAGGATTGCATTAATTCATTGTCCTTTCTCTCTTTTTTTCAGGTGGCGCTTATTCTTTCATTTTTTTTCACACTATTGCACCTTTCCTTCTATTTCTTTGATTTCACTCAAAAACCAAACCACCACCTCACACTTTGACTTTTACATAATCTCTAACAATTCAAGTGTTCATGGGAGGTACAGGGTTCCAACAGACCGACCATTCAAACAATTGGGTAAGGTTTGTAATGCGGTTGTCAACGAAACAGACTTATAAGCTCAAAGGGGTTAACTATGGTAAATTACAATCTGGTGGATACACTTTTATGTCTAGCTTAATAAAGAAATGTCTATATCACTTCTAAGACTGAGCGAACTACTATTTCGCTTTGCAAACACATACGGCAAGTTCTAGGCATCGAATGTGGACATAGAATAAATACGACACCTCACACACATATGGCACATGACTCACTCCAGATTAGCTTATCAAGACACTCTCACCGAGCATTCAAGTCAGTTACAACATACAAATTTAAGGCATTACACAAGAGTCAACAAATGAACCTAGGTGTCACACTCTAGTGTCTTTTGTGTTCGGGTGTATCAACGCTAAGGGATGCTTTTCTTATTTCATCTTCATGCCCAAAACACCTAATACATAAATAAACTAACTATACCCGGTTCAAGCTAAATCCTTGGAAAAGAACCGCGGTCAAAAGAAAAATCAAGGGGAAATTACTACACAACCTAAAAAAGAAAATAAAAAAATATTTTTGGTGTTTTATTTGGACTAGATTCCCTCAAGAAAACTGCCTAAGAAGTGCGTCATCAGGAAGAGTTCACTCTATTTTCTATTTTTTTTGTGGTAGACTTAGACCCTCAAGAACCCCGTCGAAAGGGATCCGTCGTCGGGCCAAGACGACCTTAATTAATTACACTACTATTTACAATCACAAACACAAAAAAACAAAAACAACTCAAAAGAAAATAATGAAAACAACTAACAATTATGCTAACTCATAAGAAAAATAAAGAAAACAACTACCCATGTTTGATCTACATATATACATGTACGAGGGAATCCTTCCCCCACCCCACACTTAAAATGAGGATATGTCCCCATGGCAATCAAAATAAAAAGTTAGGTAAGGGACTTCCCTGAACGCTCAGTCCTGGTCGGAGACAGTCCCTGGGTCCAGATGACAAGCGCGACCCAGGGCTCGGAGCCAGCCCATGATTTTCTTTTCAGATTTATTCTGCTGGGTAGTTACAGCATCAAATCGCGCACACATTCTGTGACCGAAGTGCGCAATTCCACCATGTCCTGCTCCAGGTGGTCTAGCATATAACTCCGACGGGCTCTAGACGGGCCCTCCACCTCAGCAGCATGCGCCTGAGCGGGCTGATCCTCCTCTATATGTTCTTGCTCTTCCTCCACATTTTGTTGTGCTTCCTCCTCAGCTTCCTCATCTGACTCATTCTCCTCCTCATCATCATCATCGACCATTGCTTCCTTACCAATTGTGACTCTATCAGCTCTGAAGGCGCACGCCGTTGGCACTCTGCCATCCACCGCCAAGTTTCCTGGTATTCCAGCTGCAAGGCACAATCTGGTGACTATAGATGGGAAGAAGAAACCATACCTCTGAACCTTACAGCAGACGAACATCTCCTCATGCATAAGCCTGGCCACGTCAAATTCGCGGCCCGTCATGAAGCACCAGATTAAACACCTGCGAGGAATGTTCACCTACGAGGTGTTGTGGGATGGGAGTAGGAAGTTGTAAATCAGGTAGAGCCAACATTTAGCCTCAAAGGTGAAGGCTGAAGAGTGAAACTTCTGCTTGTACTTGTACCATTTTATATCGGCGTTCGGAACATAAATGGTTGGGAGAAACGTTTCCCACTGAGTATAGCGCCGACCATATGCTTCATAGTCGTCCTCGTACATATCCACTGAGCCTGGAAACCGGTAAAACGTCTGAATGGCCTCTACAGAGGCGTTTACCTTCTTCTTCCTCACCGTGACCACATGATTGTTGTGTTTTAGGCAGTTCGCATAAAATTCCCTTACTATCATGGCATTAGCCTCATCGGGCTCTTCAAAGAACACATCTTGTTTCCTCTGCATCAACTCATTATACATTCTTTGGAAGTAACGGCGGAGTGAGTCAGTGTCTATGCCACGTTCAGGTATGGATGCCTTTGATTCCTTTGCCGCGAACCTATCATGAGCCTTAGCGGATACAAATTTATTGTTGTTGAAGGGTCGAGTGTCAACGGACTTTCGTGTCCTTCCGGAGGAAGGACCTGCTTGTCTGCCTGAGGAGGAGTCGGTGGCTTCACGCTTTCGGGGAGCCATTGTACCTACAAAAAAACACATCATGATTTCAGCACAAACGAGATGACCCGATGTGGTTACTCAGACTTCACCTTACACTTGGTCAAAATAATTTTCCTTCATTGAGGCATTTACACAAACACATGGTGGGCATTATTCACCTGAGCCCACATTTAACAAGTTGAATCCCCAACTTCCACCACAATTTCCCCAACTTCCACCACAATTTCCCAAACATCACTCCAATTAAATCAAGTCATACCACACCCCAAAATACTATCACCCACCAGTACGAAGCATACACTACCAAGTATTTCTACTAAATAAGAAGAAAAAGCTACAACTTTTAACGAAGTAAGGAGAAAAGAAAAAAAATGCCAAATTAAAAACGGAGAAGAGAAGAAAAAACTAGAGAATAAGACACATACATGTGGTGTGAATTAGTGATAAGTGTAGAGGAGGGTTGTGTGTTGGTGGAAGAAGAGCCTGAGGTGTGTATGAGTGCTTGAGCTTGAGAGGGGAGAAGGAAGAAGAAGGGTTTGAGAAGAAAAGGAGTTTTAGGGGAGTGGGCGGATATGGTGGGGAAAGTGGAGGGGGGGGGGGTTTTTTTTTTTTT